>JAQIWR010000065.1:0-33779 GCA_034695945.1 Glomeris hexasticha
AAATGGCGGGATTGGAGCTTTCCGTAAGTATTTATTTATTTACGAATTATCTTGCTTTGGTCTTGAGGCGAGCATTTCAGTTTGCCCACAACCATCGGTTTATTCATGATGTTCCACCTTAATACGCATCAAAGAATGTAATTATATGAAATGTTTAATAACATTGTGCAAATTGATCAAGTTTCATGTCATTAAAAGCTTTTTTCTTCTAATTTTTATTTGAAATGTACATCCTGTACAAAGAACTCGTATGTGTGCAGAAATTCGATCATGCAAATGAAGATAGCCAGGAATTTCATTTCACTTCATTCAAGTTGCACCCCTTCATTTTTCATTAGTCTTGGAGCTGCAATAAATTGAAAAGTGCACCGAGGTTTCCCATGACGACCAACAGGTGGCACTTTACAAGCCCCTACCACCACCACCCCGACTGCCTCTTCTTTTCTACAACCTTTAACCTATAAAGGATCTCCCTCATCTCTCACCTGGAGCGGGGTGAACTTTTGTTGACAATTTTTCTTCCCACGAGCTTTACCTGCGAGTAAAACACCGCCCACTTTTTATCGAAAATTCCCAGAGCAGAGCGAGCCAATCAGATGGAGGCATCGACCTGTGACGTCACTATGACTAAACCTCGAGCAAACGCTAGCCAATTTGAATACGAGCATTCGCAGGTGAACGAACAGCAAAAATTCATTTCAAGTGAAAGTAAAGAAAGAAATGGTGCCAAACTTTTGTGCCTAAACTCACACACTCATGTGTCAAATATCTTCGTTTCCGGAAGCTACAATAAGCGACTTCCGGTGTTCCTTTAATAAACAACCACATGTGATTTTGTATCAACTTAATTACATAAATTCTACTTGCTGCATTATTACATTTGCAAAAAGGGGGCGTGGTTACTTGAGCCCGCCATTTTGAAGAGAATACCCCCACTCCAACCATGGACTTTAACCCAAAAACCCGTAACAAACTGCAAGAATGTTGCATGAAAAAAACCCTATGCCAGACACAAAGACGAACAACTGCATTCAATAACTGTTTCCCATGTGAAAAAACCCACATAATATCCGTTTCCATTACAAAAACTGCAAAATCAGCTTGGCAATTGCGTGTCAAGGCTGACCAATCAGCGAGCAGATATCGCCACGCCCATTCTCACATATGTATGCTTACATCAAGCATACATCCCGAGATACATCCACATATAATATTTTATTTCCCAAGTACATTTGAAATTAAAAATCAACAGCACCTTATCGGGGCGCCATCTGGCATCGTCTTCGAGAAACAATTTCAGTTTAGCATTTTAATCTCACTCAACATCATTTGTTCATCGTACAGGCCTCGACTAATTTTCAATATTATAGAAACGGCAAACCATAAGGTAAACAGTTGTCATTTTGGTGACACACAATGGGAGGGGAAATGGGCGTGTCTTAGCACGCACTTCCGGTCATTGGCCCACTGAGTGCACCGAGTTTCCCGTCTTTTATAAGCGTATGCATATGACTTGTGCACTAGGTTTATATACAGTGTATATTGTACTATTACAGATTTCATGTGGGGACAATTTAAGTGGTAACTCAAGCGCGGCCATCTTGATAAAAGACCGGTGTTGCCGGCTTCCCATAACCCATTTCCGGTGAGAAACGAGCGAAGTAATGATTCATCGTTCGCGAATATACGTACATAATTACACCTTATTATCACACACCATACAGACGCCAATCACCTTTTTGACACTAGAGTTTCCTCGTGAAATTTTCTCTTCAAAAGTAGGCTTAAATTTGTATTATTAAATCCTATTGATCGCGTGTTACACTTGAAGTACACTTACCCGGCTTTAGCAGGGCAACACATTTGGTGATCGCTTTTGACAGTGGCATTTCTCATCTCCAACCAGCACTCACATGAATGAATCCCATTAGTTTACAGGGTGAGCAACAAATACCGTCATTCCACTACAACATTGTGAAGACAAGTGCACTGTGCAGTGAGTTGCTCAAACACTTCTACCTTCACTGAACTTTTTCGCAGATGGCCCTTCTCTGGCTTCCAATGAAAGTTGGAAAAAAGGAGGGGGGAAGTGTAGGAGGGGGCAGACCTACTCATTGTCCCACTCGTACACAGGCACAAGGGGGAGGAAAAAGCAGCCGACCCCTTGGCCCGCCCACCCACCCCAAACTTACCAATGCTAACCTCACTCATCCGAACACTACTCTCTCCATACATTATTATTCTTCAAGTGAAGTGAAACTATTCCCAAAACATCTTGCTTTAAATTATAATAACAGCAAATTGTGAACAAATCGTAATAAAAACTCCATTGATATTATTACCATTAATCTTATTTAAAATAAACAACAAATGAATCTATATACATACTGTATAATCTTGTTGGAATTTATTAAGGATATATGTAGATATTGTGTTCGGATAAACGGGTGTTGCAATGCATATGTACGCACGAATAAGCACACCACATGTTTCTAAAGTGGCTGCAACTCGGGGGAAAAGTTTTCCTTTTGGGTATTTTTAGTACGGAAGACAAATACAAATAAGTATTTTGAAGAGAGGACAGAAAAATGGCGGAATTTCTGTTTTACAAAAAAATGTAAAAAAATAATGCGGAAAAGAAAACAATTTGGTTCCTGGAAACAGCAACACAACAAAAACCTACACATGTTGTCAAAACTTGGAGGACCACCCATTATGGCAACACTTGCTCGTTCTTCAGATGGGACATCTGTTGGGATATCGGTCATTAAGAGACATGCATAGATCATAGAGCGCGGCCCGTTCGGATAAACGGACTCGAGCGATGAACTGCATTCCCAGAAAAACTTTCACTTCTATATCTTCCATTTCCCATTGCTTTCCGCCCTTTTCAACGTGCCAAAACATAAACATACGCCCCCAACCAACTTGCAAATTTGCAGATAAAGAATGAAAGCAAGGGAGAGAAAAAGCAAAGAAAAATAAGAATGAGATGGGCAAAACTTTTGTTAGCGTATAAATGCCAATAGTTTGTGGTTTATAAACAAACACACGGCAGTGCATTGAGTAGTGCCGTGTCATTGGTCAGCAGCAAGTTTGACGGCCATTTTGAATTTTCACCACTGTTCCCACTATCAATTATTAGAACACAGAAACCTAGGGTATTCAAAAATGGCGCCAGTTGACAACAGCTGTTGTCTGCTACGCAGGTGCAAACATTGTTTTTAGCAAATTGGTTTCGGCAAAGTTCGTTTATCCGTACCCGGAAGTGACTTCAGCTGCCGTTTCCGGAGACAATTCTCAAATCATTTCAATTATCCAGGTGCGAGAATATTTCTTGGTTTATTTTAAACGCTTACTAATTTTAAATTATAGATTTCGTTATATATATCACACAAAAAGAACAAAAAATACACAAAGACAAAAAAAGAATATTTTTTCTCCCTCTTATGGTGAATTTACCGTCAGAAATTTAGAAAACGGAAAAAACATACCAACCGGAAACCGGAAAATCTACGTCATGTGGCTGCGCAGAATCGAGATCATATTAATTTTCACAGCAAAAAATACAATCGAAACAGCTATATTATTACATAATTAAAATATTAATATTTGCATTTATCCAAGGGAAGTATAATTGTATTCATTGCTAATAGAAGTATATCTCAAATTCGTAATTATGCATATGTAAAGTTTTATTACAATATAAAAATAACAATCATAGATAAAATTTAGCCGCAATTAATTACAGGAGTAATTAGTCGAAAGTATTTAAAATTCAATGTCATTTTCAAACGACTAAATGTACATTTTTTAAACTTTCGTAATTTTATCGATTATAGTGATTTAAAAACAGGTTATTCCAAACGTGACCAAGTATGATACATTGACAATTTTCGCTAATTACTGTTATCTTTTCTATTTTAAAAGAAAAATCTAATTACCACGTGGTGACACAATTTTATAAAAGCCGAAATCGTGACATTTTTCAACATTTCACTCCTATGAAAGCACGTGCAAAAACCCTTCTCGAGAATTTCCAAATAAATGACCTCCAATTTAAAAATAATCACTTTACCCCCAAAATAACAAAAAAAGGAATTCCATCATATTTCTGCCCGCATACTTCTGCATAATTGGAGATGAGAAACGCTGGTATTCAAATTAAAACGTCTAACATTCCTTGTACACCCTTAAAACTAGAAACGATTAAATAACTGAATAATTATTTACCTTTTTCGAGGTAGAATGAGGTATAGTAACGAAAAACGTCATTAAGCACGACCAGAGTGAAGTGTATGGTGCACACCAACTATTCGTAAAAGCTTCATTTGAAAACGGAAATCAAAACCACCCAGAAAGCCACTCCTTCCTATCCCAGCTTCCTTCTAGGTTACGTATGTCTTCAAACTGGCCTTGGTAACATGGCATCCTTGATGGCATCTAGCCATCTAGCGAGGGAAACTGGCGATAGTCCTTATTAAGTCAGTATGCCGAAGCGCTTTTGCTCAACGTATGCGCGTTCTCTAGCTGAAGCGCTTTAATGTGAACACCTTACAGCATCTTCCTAACGTAGTTATCTGATCGATCTCTCATGATATCTCCCATTTTCTCTTTAGATCACATCCCACTCCTTGATCCCACGATATACAAGACTCAAGCATCGATGACGTCATTTATTACGCTGTTAGAAGCCATAAATAAATTAGTCGATTTAGGGATTTCACTGCATAAATAATAACCTAGCATTTTATCTGCATCCCATTTCAAATTTTGCAATTATTCGTTTTCTGATAAATTTACCACTAAACTAATAAACTTCAACTGAATTGATTTTTAGGACACATTTCCCTTCCCAGGAGAAAAAATTGTGACACAGTTGTGCACAAAATTTTGGGCGAAATGTGCACCAAGTCGCACAAAACTTGAACCCTTTAATTTTGTGCGCAATTTGAAACAATTGTGCACAAGCACAATATTTTGTGCACAAATTGTGAATTTTTGAGAGTTTTTTTGAAATTGTGCACAGTTGTCCACAACTTTTTCTCCTGGGTTATAGTTCTCTTGAAACAATGAGCTTGAAATGTGCTATTTTCTGTACGAGAGCTTGTCCCTAAAGTCCTATTAAATTTTGTACAAACGGACTGCATGCAAATTCTGACAATCGTCTGCATTAGGCCTAATTAAATTTATCTGCATTGTAAAACATATTGATAAAGAAAGTGTCTTGAAATATTTGACCATATATCAGACAAGCATTTTTACATTCTTTAACGAATTATGGATGTAATATTGAAATTTAGCATGTCATTCAAAGTACCAGCAATAAAATATGAAACTCGCCAAAATTGCTTGTTTTGAAAAATCGTTTAAACTGGATAAACAGTCTATGACGTCATTTAGGTTCTGTACATTTCGTTAGAATGGCATCGATTTCAACATAAAACCCAATTTGGACAATTAATCCCACCACAACTGTTCTACTTATAAATAATTTAATATGAAACCGCTGCGCAAATTGCAAACATAAATTGAATTCATATAGTACTATAATTTACCTTTATTAGATGAGTGTCTTCTTGACTCATATGCAGTCATATACCGACATAGAGAAATGTTGCCAGTGAAAAATCCCGTATGCATTGTCCCACATGTATCCAACCACTGACATCTACAACCTCTAACTTCCTAAAGACTAACGTCGGAAAATTCAGGCTACATGTAACCGAAACCTGTTAGGTGATTGGTGAACCACGCTACCATTATAAATTTCTCTTGTTATTTTTTTGCAGAAATTCTACAGTACCTGGCAATGAACCATGATCATCGAGCCATGAATAGCTAATACCTGAATAGCGCAATCTCCATGATTCTTTTTCAAACACCCAAATTCAAATGACAGTCCATTCTGACAACAGCCACTTTTCAGTGTCCAGATGGCAAATTTCGTGTTGGACACCGTTCAAATCACTATTACTGTCTCCAATTAATTCATGATTGACGACTGCAGGATAAATAGCAGCTAACAAATAGTAAAAAAAATAGCAGCAGAAACTAGTTTTTCCTTATACACAGAGTCATGAGATGTGTTTCGGGTACACCATCCATCAAACGACTGTATATAAAGTGTTTAGGTAAACATAATTAGTGTACTATATAAAAAAAAGTTTCACTGACCAAGAGGCGAATAATGACTGAGCAGGCCATCGTCTCGAAGGGAAACTGTCTCAGCAAGTTCAGCATCTTCGTCTTCTTCTAGAAGTGTTGGTGGACTACTGCTCACATCGTAACCCCATCTTCGTCGAAAAGCCTGTCTACCTCCATCCAAACGGACACGGGGTAGATCAGAAAACAAGTTGTCTCCAATCTGTAACAACATCAGCTTGGTTACTTTAACACATCGTCCAATTACATTCAACAATCTGCGTGCATGTTTTACAAAACGACAGTTGTAGTGTTGAAAGAAGATTTACACCAACCTTATTAAAATGCAAAATATTAAATATAAATATTGTCCACTCCAAGCTTGACTCCCTGATCATTTATTATAAGTAGGCCAATATAATTCCTCGCATTATTAGCCAAATATATAATTTACTGACACGCCCCTTTAATTGGTCCCAATGTATTTGTTCCTAGTCAATAGGAAATTACATACAGATCGATGCCAATCAATCAAGGTTGGTGGCCGACCTAAATCCATTGATTGAGTGAAAATACATGGTTATACTACTATGTACTGTACATTGCGAAACAGAAATTCCCACTCGTATTTTCATAGATTTCATTGAAATATTAGTTTCGGAGAAATCAAAATGGGTAAAACTGACAAAAGCAACTATTACATACCATGGATAAAAAAGAAAACATTTTTTGCTTCATAAGAAAGGCGATGGGAATAGGAAATTAGCCATTGTGCTGTCTTTTGTATAGTGTAGGACTACATTTAACCAGACTCGAAGGACAAATGTCGGTACTAAGAATAAAACGTACCACTATTATATCTGACCTTTTATGTCATAAGAAACATTACTTTACATTAGAATGCCAATATCGTCATCGATTACATTTTGCCGCATTCACTTGGCAACATCGATTTTGCTGCAGTTAGTGTAATAAATCATAGTCCGTACAATAACAAAGCAATGATCAAAATGTAAATTTTTCATATGGAACATTTTTTATTTCTGCTACTTTTTAACAAATCTTCATGACTTTGAATCTGATAAAAAATTCACACAAGTGTAATTAATTACAATGACAAGCATTTACACACACTCCTAACTAGCTGCAATTCACATGAAAATTAAAATTACAAGCTTGCTTTTTAAAATCACAACTGAGAATTTTCATTTAAAAAAATACACGTGCAAACATATTAAAGGTGTCAGGTAGGTCACTGGCAGCATTTTTAAATTTCCTCATTTCCTCTGGACATTTTCCAATTAAAGTACTATACATTAAATAGTAGAATCATGTCGAAATTAGCCACATTCAACTGCATTCAACAGAAAAACATTCAATTCTACACCAATTTATATAAATAATCTATTGATTTCCTCAATTTGCCTGTATTTTTAATATTCAATTCCTTTAACAATTACTAGAATCCCATATAGAAAATTATAACATAAATTCCCATACTTTCCCATTCTTTTAGAACTCACTTTCGAAAGCCTTCATATATCCATGTTACCACGCAAAACTTTTTGAAACATTGTTAACAATGCAATAATTTGATTAGAAAATGACACATTCATGGAAAAGTTCTAAAAAGGCAACTGTTCTTTTAGAAATTATGAAATAAGTTGAAGGACAGACACCTTACCGAAAACTTTTCATGTGTTTGTTCGTCGTTTTTACATCGAAGTTTAGCCCTGGGTATCAAAGCTGGTTTGTCGTCATGATCATAATAGGTTTTGATGGCAACTCTTCTTTTTCGAAGGGCAATTTTGCGCCAAGTACACCACATAAAACAAGATTCAGCCATCAAAGCACCTTCACCAGCCAACATTATTCTTTACAAATTCCCATTCATTTAACTCTCTGGATCGACACGAGAGAAGACGGAATAGACAGTGTGAATGAGACAACTGTTCACAATCTCTCTCACGACCGCACTGAAAACTGGCAACAGGAAATATGGTCCACGTAACTTTTTCCCATTTAGCCGCCTTATCATCATGGGAATTAAATATGCCACCTTCACCTTAACCCACCCACCAAACCAACCAACCACAAAACATAAAAACAAAACAATCCTACGATAATTTAATTCTCTCACATCGCCGGAAATTCTAAATTAACCCCACCAAAATGGTAGAAAGCTTAGTCGCAAAATCCAACACATTTATGAACGTGTTTGGCACGCCATACTTAGAAATGAATGCTCATCCAATGAGGAAGCGACAAAGTTGCACTATTCAAATTGCTCGCGTGTCCCAAACTTTTTCTGTACTACCATCCACTCTTGGTAGTACAGAAAAAGTTTGGGACACGCGAGCAATTTGAATCTTTCATAACAAAAATAGAAAAAATTACAAAACGTAACTAATTTTAAAAAATACCCGACATTCCCTTATTTTACTGCATTGAAGCCATGTTTGGCAGATTTTAACTCAAATCAATTCAAATTTCCATGAAATTGATAATTTGACAGCGCCACCTGGCAGCGAATTATCAAGGAATTATCTTTCAATGACCGAATCCAACAAAGGGATGGCAACTTATCAGCCAGGTGGCGCTGCAAAAACGGACTGCAATAACGGAAATCGTCCATGAAGTTGTTTCCCGGAAGTGGTATACGTATATTCCATGTGAAATTTCTTAACTTTTCCAGGTTATATCAGTCATAATGTTTTCTCAACCAATTTTTAAAAATGGATTTTTTTTGTTAGTAAACATTTTAAAAACAAGAATCAATGATACATTGGCACAAGTCTAAAATATAAAACGAGCTTCACCATGGTTTGTTTGCTTCCGTTAGCAATAAATGTCATCATCACATCTTGTGTTATGGTCACACATAGACTTCTCTCAGACAATATGGTATAAAAAATGTCTTCGTCCAACTTCCGGTTCAACCGACGAGTGGACCACCACCACCACCCCATTTCACGTGAATTGGTTGGTTGATTGTGAAAATATATTTCCGTTTCTCATTTCCTTCATTTTATTGCAACTTTGTGTGGGGTACTTTACGCATCACATGCTGGGAACAACAGAAATGGAAAAGTGGAGAGAAAGAAAAAAATAAAAATAAAAATTGCGCATAACTATGGTGCGCAGGTCAGGTCAAAAACGCGCCAAATTTTAATCTACCATTTCATAATTTCTAGTTCCAATTCAGGAAAAAAAACAGTCGCCAAGTATATAAAACGGTCTACGGGTCTGCCAGGATTTTTGGCACGTGTCAACATCAGGAGTGCTGTCAATGACCAATCGTTGAGAGCCAAGGCACAACGAGCGCCATCTGGTGGCAACATATGGCGTGCCTGCTTATTACAAGGTTACAAGGCCAAATGGCGGCTAACACTGCATTGTGTTTTACCACACACATCACTACTGTAGTGCTGGTTGTGGTCAAGATCTGAGATTATAACATTTTTTGTACCCAACAGACTCATTATATTGCACAAATCTGCAACCCTTGTAAGTGCATTTTGCCACCATTTTGAAAAGTGTGATGAAGGACATAAAGGGTTTCCTCAAATTCCTTGTTTTACAAAATCGTGTTTATAAAATTGTAGGCTTTTTATGCGTGCAACCCCATTATTTATTGCACGCAAATTCCTTTTATGCGACCATAATAAGTGCAACACATCTAATTTGATGACATTAATGTCAAGTACTATAGTACAATTATAATCACAATAGCCACCTCCATTCCCCGTAAGAGACAATTACACAAAATACATATTGCTGTCATTGCAGTGGGCGGGCATTTTGCACGTTTTCAAATATGGAACACATGAGGATTTTTCATGTGGGACCAACCGCTGGCAACACCGATATGCATAGAAATTTGCATTAATTACAGTTAAAAAATGATGAACCAGAAATTACCTTGCGCGGAGGCCGTTTCAGTTGCAAACGTCCCATAAAAACCTTCCATTGCAGCATTTAAAACCAAATATTCACCATTGTTACTAACTGACATAGAAATAAGTGCAGTGGCGCCATCTAGCCACGCCGTCGAAAAACATTTTACGTGCAGTGAAACGCGCATTCAACTTGACAAAAATACAATCACATTGTTATATGTACTACAAAAACACACAGTAAAATATGGAAACATTTTGACAGTATAACAGTGTAGTGTAACATCATTAATTGTAAGATTTTACATGTATAATTAAATTATCCAATATAAATCGTATGCATTAAAACGTTTGTAAATTTTACAGGTTTCATTGAACAGAATGCAGTTCATATCATCGGTAGTTCAGTGGTACAATGCCAAACTGTATTGCACAACACTACATTTCTCTTATTTTGCTTTCCATAGTGACACTGAATACAACATCCACAGCAACCAGTTAAATCTACATTTCAGTTTTATAACTTCCTACATGATTTTCAAGACTACATTGCGTACAATTTCAAGGTATTCTAAATAATTTATCACCACAGAGAAACCATTGTGCGTAAGCAAACATTCACAATATCAATAAAAAACATGCAAATTTTGCAATTTAATTTACACGGTTATTCGTCATTCAATCACTTACTAAGTTTTTTGTCACACTAGTAACACCCTGAACAACACAACACTCGGTAATTTCTTTCCAACTATTTACTTTCCAAAAAGAGATTGATTAAATGGAAACCCACTTACACTGAGCTCTTCACTCCTGTATGCAGTGAGTGTTTGCTCGTCTTGCAAAAGCACACAATAATAAGGTTCCCACAGAGCTGGAGGAGATGCATCCTTGCATGGGTTTGGGCGGTGGCCCAGGTCCACTTCTCTTTCTAACAAGAACAAATAAAAAAATAGCCAACAACCATCAGTATAGGGTATATCATCATCAGCATCATAGTCCTCCAAGTGCAAACCAATAAATACCGTCACACAATTGTACTATCATCCAATTAAACCAACTATAATGTATTAGTCTGTAAGAGCCCAAACAATCATTGTATCGATCGAAGAGGGTTTTTGGGCTCCACTGCACATTACCAAGAAACCAATCGATTGGTACCATAGGTACAGCAAGGTACAGTGTATATGGCAGACAATCATTTTTCGATCTCACATACGAAATCGAACATAAAACCCAGTTCACACGACCACTATAACTTAGGTCCTGTTTATATTTCTCCCCTCTACTTGCGAAATGGCCCACATTTTTATACACAGATGAGAGCAGGAATCGATCTACACACACAAAAAAGCGGTCGCCAGACGGCGCTTCTCGCTTCAACGAAATCTCTATGCATTTCACCTATGACTATAAAACCAAATCTGCATTTAATATTTTTTAAAAAGATAATCTTCCATGATTAAATGGCTAAATATTTTATACATCAGTTTTAGCCCTCCCACACCAGGTATAAAATATATTGTACTTCATGTTGCCAATTTCTTAAATACACAAATTGCTTTTTGCTTCAGCTGAAAGTCATTGTTCACAATTTAATTGCGCAGGTGGATATAACAATATACCATTGGAAATTCAAAAAAGTAACAGGAAACGTGGTTTATAGTTTAGAGGATGTGCGTATAGTACTTTAGTCATAAGTCCGTAATTAAAGTGGTAAAATCTGAACGTAAATTAGTGTTAAACCATAAAAATCAGGCTGCAAAAAAGTTCAACTTTTGCACATTACATTGTTGTTTTCACTGTCATAACACATTTCTTTTCTGCTGGTTGGTTAGTTTTTGTAGTAGTCGTCTAATGAGCGCCATCTAGCAGCGGAATAAGGAAACATCTACCTGTATTTTCCCACCTGCTCAAAAATCATTACAATTTTTTAAAGCTGTGATTCACGAATTTGTAATATTTTTCCCCCGATAAATTTGACATTCAGCTACTTTCAGCTAATACTTTACGTAAATATTTATAAGCTGACTAATCTAAGCTCTATTTCCACAGCAAGCAACAGGTGGCGCCACCTTCAAAACCGCTGGAAAAATACTGGAAAACAATCTACGAACTCAAAGTTGTCTACGTTCATTTTTTGTTACAAATATAACAACACGTGTTCAGAATGGTAAAACCCACATTGCAAGCATAGCAGAAATTTCCGAAAACTTGTCCAGGTGAAGTGCCACCAAGGTCTTAATTTTGTCCAGTTTCCTAAAACGGACGAACAGAACCCCTTGACCTTATAAAAACCAATAACAAAAAAAAAGTCACATCGAAAACAGTGCAAGTCCACACAGGGCCAAGATATTCAACGGGTTTCTGCGTTATTTTCTTCCGGCTTTTCTCTTTGGGCGAATGAACTTTTGCCCATCCATCGATTTGAATTCCAGTCACTGACCCTCCACCTTTTTCTCTTCATATATTTATATCTGCCCATGAGCCGGCGACTGGCAACACGGATACTCAATGCAAACACACTGTACACCTTGTATACATCTATTTTTTTAATTTCCAACGAGAGAGAAAGGTGTTATTACAATAGGGATATACAGTATACTGCCAACTGGAAACCACATGACCTCGGCAAATTAGCACTATGCCTGTGTTGCGTATCACCTTCTTTTTCCCCAACAAAGTTTGCTTACTTGTATGCGGTTGGTCACACTCCACAGAAATGTGAAACCATCTTCCTTTTCAAATGAGGCTAAATAATAGGTTTCAGACGCCTATTTATGGCTAGGAACAGAAAAATGTCCTCAGAAATGCGGAAATAAATTCCTTAAAAATAATGCTTGAAATGTATTTGTTTTTCGGTTAGAATCGCTATAATCTTGAATAAAATAATTTGTTTTGCTGTTGTTTTTTGAAAAAAAGAATGAAACTCGCCCTAGTGAACAAAGTTCAAACTTGTGTTGCCAAGTTATGTATTATATTATTATATACACATGAATTTTTCTACGATAACAATTCGCAGGAAATGCAATTTTTCAGCGAAAATTTACAGCTGGTAGCATTGTGAACTTTAAAAAAAAATACGTGAATATACAAGAAATCCTCTACATTGGTATAATATAATTCAATTTTGAAATGCGTCCAGGTTAAATATTCAATTATAGGCAACAGCTGACTTCTACACGAAAAATTAGAACAAATAAAGTGTTTATGCAAGACATAATCTTGTATAATAGTATACAGAATAAATTACAATTTCCGTGGTGCCTACGCATTAAATGACTGATAAACAATTGGGCACCTAATTTTTTATTAGGATGAGGTACGAAAAAAATCTGAAAAATCGTTGATGTCATCGCTTTTAAAACATTGAAAATTCGCAACAAGTCACGTGTTCATGCTTTCTTCCCACGCTGCCTTGTCTTATTGTTAATGAGACAGTAAAGAAACCATCAGGAAGAGAAGAAAAAAATGCAGACACATTTGGAAATTTTTTCAACACAAAGGAAACCAAAAGTCCATTTCGATTCACATTTAGCTTGTACCCTTGTACATAATGACTGCAAATTGTTATCTAATTGACTTACAAATTGCATTATGGTTGGAAAATATCGTTATCATAATTTTACTGCATATAATTTCAATTTTATTACATTTCTAAAAATTACCAGACTCGATTACCCGGTGCAAAAACCTCACTGTACTCTTCTGACTTTTCAAAATTTCACAATGGTTCACAATTATTTCAAAAGCAATTGCAATTAATTGGCATCTTATCAGGTAAACTTACAGTTATTACATGTCATATTTAATTGCAGAAAATGTCAGTTATAAAATATACATATTTCACAAATAAAAAATATTTCGGTATAGTATTCCAGTTTCCCGTTCAAAATGACTGAATCTGTTAAAAATTAGGATTTTTCACACGCCATTTGCAAGCTTACCAATTTCATGGTCGTTATAATATCAACAAAAGGTTAATTAACTCCCGTAATAGCAGTGTATGTAGTCTATGCCCCAAAAATAAAAAATACCTGCTGACTAAATAAACCGAGTGAAGATCCGGTTTCAAATAAGCACAATTCAATCAGCTGAACACGCTACACGCACGGTTTAATTACATCATCCTCCTAAATAAATACTGTATTTACAAAACGGTTCATTTTCCTCCAATTTACAAACCCAATCGCAAAATTCCTTTAGGCCTAATTTCAAAACTATTTCATTTTCACCAACATAACACGAAACAAAAAACGACAACCCAGCTTTAATCGCGTGTAGCAATGTAGAAACGTGACTAAAAACACGATTTTCTTCCGTTGTACCCTGTATTTACCGTTAATTCACACACACGGCTTCGTGTTGGGAGAGCGCGGTTTTAAAAATTTTGGGGCTGGAAATTCCGAATGTTTCGCAGTGATACAAAAATTTAAAACTCACCGCAAACGTTGAGCCATCCTTCGAATCTGCAAGGAAAATCCGACAAAGAGTCGAAATTGGAATCCGAAGACGCGAACATCTCTTTATTATCGGCTCAAACTGGCCGAATAATCAACATCGGACGCCAATCCATCAACACCAACTTTCTAAACTTCCGCCATGTTGAATGGCGAATGAATACAGTTTGCGTAGCGTGCGGAGTGGATCGAGCGATTTTTGTCGATACGTACCGGTACATGGCCAAAGAAGAAAATCCGACCAATCGAAAGCGGAGCATTCTGAGAGACCCGCCCATCTGTATTAGAGGTAACGATCGGATTGGAAGTATGAAGTAGGAAGAGGCGAACCGATACAGTTCGATACGCAGCGGAAAACCGGTACGTATCCATGGAGATGTGTTATAAATATAAGGCGGTGAAGAGGTTAAACCTTGGTTAAACATTGCGCGTTCAACAAAAGAGTCCCTGGTGGTATTTTAGCGGGAAAAATCGATTGTTCCGCGGCGACAGAGGACAAACGAGTTTGGCATATGCAAAATTTATTTCCTAAAATGACGCTATGATTTCGCTTTCAAAATTCTCGTCTCGAAAACTCATCGGACTGTTATAAAACTTGTCGGCATTATCGAGCTATTTTCAAAATTAAAATTAGTCAAATCAGGGAATTTCTATAATAGTACCACCCAATTAAAATACTGTATATTTAACATTTTAATTGATGGTATTAAATTACTGTAATGGTCATTGCATTTCTAAAAAAAAATGTTGTCAGCAATTGCTGACAACTTAAGTTTCAAAATGTGAAACCAGCTTAATTAATTTAATAAAAAATGGCGATTGTTATTTATTCAATTTGAGTGGATATGTTTGCTTGATGTTTGTATTCTGGAAAATGTTTTCCCCAAATGATAATCAACTTTGAATTGAAGTATGGTAACTAAAGCAGTCCATTTAATTAACTTCATTTTTAATTATATTATCATTTTTCTGTATAAATTCTAAAACAGTTAAAAACGGGGAAAACTGTTGGTAATGCACACCTTTACTTAGTGAACCATGATTTTTGCGTTACATAAAGGAAACGCCTAAAAATAATGCTTGTTCAAGGTGATCAAATATGACCGAAATTTTGAGAACTCAATAACCCTAAAAAGCAGGAAGGGTCGTCTAGCTGCACAAAATCTCCAAATTAACAAAACTTTTCATGACATCAGTAATTCAGTGCATTTTACCATTGTTACTATTATTTTATTCATTTTCTTATGAAACTCCACATATAAAGTTGTATACGCTGCACAACGATACTTACAAAACTGAAAATTATTCAACATGTAATTAAATGAAACATTAAACATAAATTCCGCTTTGTAGCAATGCAATGAGTCACGTCTCTTCCTTACCCGTTTTCAATATGAAATAGTTGGAAACCAGGAAATTGAAGTAACTATTTCTTAGTACGTGAACTTCGCCTGACTTCGGTGATCACATTCGGCTTCCTCCGATTTCTCGCGCCTAATGGTCGTCCCAGCTTACGTAAGCCATCAGCTTGGCTATCAGCAAGGTTACTGGTGCTAGGACCATCAGAGCTTACGACATTTTCTACCATTGGAACTGATGAACCACCTGAGTTCACAACACAATTTATGTGACGTAATGGTGTATGACGTAAGTAGCCGAAAAGTGATATAACAAATAGGGTAAATTGAGGAACCTTGATCAGGAAGAGGGCGTTGGGAGTCATCTTGTTGGGTGTGGTTCGTTTCTACTTCATCTTGCTGGGTTTGATGCATAGCTTGATGTAGAGCTTTCATCCGCTGAGTGACCCACGGCTTCTTGCGCGCTCTTTTCCTCTCGCGCAGGCGTGGTTTGGATCTTATCACAAAGAAGCCAAACCAGAGTATCGAATTTCATTCCATCATGGCCGAGAACAATGGATATATTAAACTACAATGCATACCTGTGTTAAAATAACCAGGTCATTGCGTAATACCCAACACATTGAACTTGGTTAATATTGTATTTATATACCTGCTTGTTTGATTGGGTTTTAAAGCAAGGTGTTCGTCTTTTGGAGCAGCTCCAGAGAAGACAGCGGGCCAGAAAAATAGGGCGCAAAAGTTGGCCAGCAAGTTGTGGTATTCGTGCGAAGCATAGTCCGGCTCCCTCGGTTCAATTTCATTGTTGCATCCTTTGAATCTTTTGCAGCTGTTCTCTGTCCTATCATCATGGCTCCTGTTTTTTTCACAGACGGTGGTATTTTTGGCCAAGTTACGCAGACGTCCTCGTATTAACAACAGGTTGCGGAAAGCGGTCAACGTGGACATGTTTGGTGCCAGAAAGTTCGTCACACATTCTTGCGATCCGCACGGAATACACATCACCTGTTGGAAACACCAAATATAAATATCCCATTTACCGTTTATACAACCTGCAATTACACTAACACTTATGTGTCACACAATACAGGATTTGTCAACGTAACGTACATCAGAAAAATCACAAGATGAAGTCACGGGAATTATTCAAATATGCAAACCTTTTCCAATACATTATGCAAATCATTAATAGAATTTTATACATTCTTCTGTAAATAATGAATAAAATGTGTAATTGTATGGATAGAAATAGTAAAATGTCAGGGTCAAATTAGTTTCTTATTATAATTAGTTATGTATTTGCAGGTTTCATGTATATTTTTTAGTTAATAATAACTCCTAATTATGAGGCCTCATATAACATTAAAAATAGTTCAAAACATACCTTTTTTATTTCTTGTGTGACCGAAATGTGCAACTCATCCGTTGCAGATTCACCAGGATCTAAACACACAAGTAACACCATTGATGAAAATTGAAGAAAAAAAAAACGCGAACATGTGGATACGTACCCAGTTCAAAATTATTTCTGTATCTCCCCATCCCTTGGCAAACCCAGAACATCTCGTTCAGTCTACGATCACTAACACTTTCCTGCCGCCTGTTATTTTTCTTTCTAGGCCGCACACGTTTCAATTCTCGGGCAGCTTTCGCCGCATCCTTCTTGTCTTGCTCATCATTCTTGAAAAAAGGATACCAACACGTTCTCATCATATGGGATATTAAAAACTATCTATATAACATTAAAGTACCGGTTCTTCCGCCTCCTTCAATTCGTTGATCCACATTTTTGTTTCTATCACAGATGAATTTATCTCACCCGAAACCCTAAGTTTTGCTGCCAACTTGCGGTATACCAATCCTCGGTGCTGATGACGTTTGTTAGTTCGCTCTCGGCTTGGTGGAAACATTGAGGATGCACAAACTATTCCTTTTTCCTACAACATATCCGAATATTAATTACATTACAGACAAATAAAACCAATTAACCACTTACGACTTGTTTCCGTCGCCAACCCTCAATTCGAGCCCATCTGGTTTTTACCATATTACAGCTTCTACCCTTAAAATAACATGCAATCTTCGTCCACGCAGCTGCGATTCAACAAAGTATTTCAATTAAAACACAGATATAAAATGCAGCAAGAACATTCCAAGAAATATACTTTGATATTGTTGCACTAAGTTTTCTAGTAGATTATCTTCATCCAAGGAAAATGGTTGGAGAGACAGAGCTGGGTTCAAACATTCCGTCCACCTGAATACAAAAACAAATATTGCAATTATACAATGAAAAATGGTTCAGCATTTTCTTCAATAATTGTGCATAATATACCTAGCTCGACACTGTTTGCTCGTTCTTCCAGGAATACAGAATCGGCGCCAACTAGCAGCACCAAATTTCCAAACTGACTTTACAAGGTCCTGTAATGACAAGGTTTTACTGATATTATATTCCATCTAATTAATAATGAAAAGCAACCATGTTTATACCACATCTTCATCCACACTCCATGTTCCATGTTTTATGCGAGGATCAAGGTAAAAAGTCCATCTTTTTCGTATTTGCCTCTTGGAAAAATAATCCATATGATAGCAAACTATGTATTAAATAATATAACCATATGTTTAACATCAAAATATTAAATCATTTCCCCAAATATAGTCACTCAGTTACCCTGCTGCCATGGAATGTAGCTTCCAGTTGCAAAATTCTGGACGAGACCTAATAATTTCTTGTCATCATCTGGGCTAAATCTCCTAAATTCATGGAAAAAAGTAAGGAATTTAAAACCACGCTGATAATTATACTGACATCAGTTTGAATATGTCATTACGTCTTCAAGAAACTCAGATCAGATTGGTATTTGATGAAACATTGCCAGCCACGTCGCATGGTCTGTAACATGTGTACACTGTTTTTGAATCAGAAAAGTAAATATCAATAAGCACAACGAAGGTGATAGATAACCTGTAGATTTTGTGCAACTTTGTCCCAGTCTCTTTCTTTATTCTTCTTTGCAAGTGCTTTCATTCTCTCAGTTTCTTCTTTCGTCCATTCGCTACGATTGATGCTCGGGTGAAGACAATTATTCCAATAAAGTTCGCAATCAGTGGCCGATCTCGCACCCCCGAACTTTAAAAAGTTAAAAATATCACCCCATAATAAACCACCTTTATTTTTAAAACAGCTGGTTAACTCACGGTGCCAGTGGAAATCATTAGCCAATCAAAATCTTTCTCTTGATGCAACTCAATTAACTCGGATGCAGGAACTTCCCTAAATTCATTCACCACAATACATCAATATAAATCCAATAAAAGTCCAATAATACATTTCAGAGTTTGCAAAGAAGGCGAATTTACAGTGTCATCATCCTCCTAAAATGGTAATTCATGCTGTATTTTGAATGATCTCACTCAATACACCTTCATTGCAAACCCTACCAATATCTAACGTTATTTTGACCAATTGATCATCCATTTCTTGAATAAGTAGAGCAAGTGCTGCTTTTTCATCTTCCTTCATTTTCACATCAAATTTCGTTTGAAGTTCCTCCTTTCTAATGAATGCATATTATGTCATAATTATTTGCATGATCCATGAACAACGCTCATTTAATATATTTTACTTAATCATTATGGGTTGCATCGCTATCTGCATTGCATTTAACCCAATAGCATTCATTAAAATCTTATCATCCACGGGTAACCCTGCATAAAAATTCATTATTTCATATGTTACAGTTTGTAGGTAATCACGTCTTATATATATAAATAATTTTACAAGATCTTGGGGGAAGTATGGCAGGATCACGTTCTTTGGACACGGATTTTGCCAAGGCATCTGCATTCAATGGCGAGTGCTGTGATAAAAATATAAATGCAATAAATAAACAATTTCTTTTTCAGTTCAATTAACCACGGTTACATCTTTTGCTTCACTTACATAACCATTTACATCTTTAAAATATGGAATTGCAAAAACATTTGCTGCGGTTAGATACGTTGTCCTTGATTTTCCATGTCGTAGCTTTGCATCCAAACTATCCTGAAGTTCAGTCTGAAAATGATTCATACATATAACATATGTTACACTAAAAACTGGACTAAATAACTAACTAAGTACAATATGTGTGGCTTCAACACATACTTGCTTCTCCCTATTTGCTGCAAGTAATTGTTGCAGCTGGTTTATGTTTTCTATGAGTAACTCTTGGTACAACCTGTTTAAATGCAGACAGTTCTCGTCTGAAGCAGGCAGATTGTTGTCAAAAATAAGGACTTCTTCATCCAATGACTAAAAATTAAACATGCGTGTTTTTAACATGCATCACTATAACAATTGTAGTCACTCTTGGTGAGAAATAACTTACAGACGGAGCCCTTGTATCTGAAAAACTACCTGTGAATTATAAACTTTTGTTAGCAACTCGGGGTCTCAGTGACTTATTTACCGTCAAATTAAATATTTCAAATATTTACTGTGCGAACTTTCGTCTGGACGAGCGATTATGTCGCGTGGAACATTTGAATTTGGAGCGAAATCCGAATCACTTTCATAATTGTCGCTACTTTCGCTGGCAAATACATCTGTTTCATCATCGTCGTTGTCCCAGTTTACTGGTGGATTCGCTCTCCCCAAAACCTCGTGGATTTTACTTATTTCTGCTTTTATAACTTCATCATCGCTCAAATCACCAAAATCCATCACGAACCATCTACTCTTCTCCAATGTGCTCTTCTCCTAAAATTCTAATGACGGCGGTTGACGCTCTAGTATGCTGCAGTGGCGCCACCTAGCGGCATTAACACTAATGTAATAATATTGGTCACTTTTAGCAATGCTTTTAGCAAGGAGGTTTAGTCAAGGGTTTAGTCGAGCGACTTTAGTAAATTAGATATTCCATAAATATATGCAAATACCAATGAGCTGTTTGCAAATACAATATAAATTGTTCTTTTATCGTCTGACATGAAGTAATTACGTAGAAATTATTCCAGATTTAATCCATGAATTCCATTTCGTTTAACTTGAATGCGCTAGGTGGCGCCACATTTCAGGAAGCCTGGCGTAATATTTCACCCGCGACTTTCAAATGAATACTTGACCGAAGGGATCATTCATTCATTTCATTTCCATTCTCTGTGAAGAACCTCTGACCCGATTCTAATTAGAGGGCATGTATAAAACATGACCACAAAAAATCATTATTTTTATTCCTAATTATTAATTTGCAGATGCAATGGGATATGTATCTTGCATGGCGGCACCCCTTACAAGGGCATTCCCTAATTATAAAATACTATCATCCACTCTTGATACTAATAACTATACAGGTTATCCTCCCTTAATGAATGTAAATAATGCATAAAATTACACACCATTTTAGAGATAGTCCCTTCAAATCTGACTTGCCAAATGCCATGCATTATATCACATTGCAAACGAATATATATATCATTGAATTTTCATTTGAATTTCACAAAACTATCACGCTTTTGTTCCATAGTTCGTAAAACCGCAATTTTTATTTCCTGCATGAAAACAATACGCATTCTACGTAAATATAACATGCTTGCATGATTATGAAATGTGTTCTTATGTCACTGAACGTGTCTTGAACTGCGGAGGAATTCCATGGTTTATCGAAGCTGTACGTTGATACAAGAAATCAGTGAACTATTTCCATGTATTATATTTATTACAATAAAATCTGTGATGAATAGTAATAAATAGGCTTGTATTAGAGAGTAACTATTTAAACAATAAAATGTGTTTTGCATTTTCCCTTGTCAAGTTGTCTGGACATCCTTTTCTGCATGAAACCCTTGATGAAACAAAGCATTTCAAACATGCTACTGAACTTTTGTTAAAACAAATACAATTGGTTGCTTATCACATTGGGATGTAAGGATTAAACAGCAGTAATCTTTAGGGTGGAGTTCACCTGGCCTCGAATACTTGATTTAATCCAACACCTCACATCAGGTCTTCGTGGTGTCACTACAACATGTCTGTCTCCTACATCAATGTGAATTTAAACTTTCTGAAAAGGCACAAAAAATAAAGGTAGGTTTTTCCATTTTCTTAATTGCTCAACCAACCTTGGTGTATTTTTTGTTATATAAATTGGACATTTTGTGTTGGTACGTCCTTGATCAATAATCCGATATGTGACTAGATTGGTTGCATATTTTTTGGCATCTCTTCAACACCTTTGTTGTTGACTTTGGCCGCATTTCTTGTCTCAGTTGGGTGTGTTTCAATTATTCTTTGCAACTATCACTCAAAATACATCAATAATCGTTTATAGAGCGGAACAAACCACCATATTAATTGATGTGGACCGAACCGGGTGACTAGTTTTTAACCTTTGTGTTTTTACTATATGACACGTAGATGACAGCAATCTGGTAAATTTAAACTTCAAAACGTAACAGATAACAAGAGCAATAGTGTAAAAAATAGAGCGGAAATGCTAAATTAAACCAAGATTAAACACTCAATTAAACATCAAACCTGCATGAAAAATATTTAAGGTCATACAGGGCAAAATAAACACAGTATACATTATGAGTTTCAAATTAAATAAGGAAACTTTTATTAAACACAAAGTGACCTCGTAAAAAATAAGGATAAATCTTCGTTGACAAATAGAAACAGGAAAAAACATTTTGACTTTTATTTTAACACATCATTTTTTCACAAAATTTCCCCATTAGTTTCTACAGTACAAGTTAGTTTGTTATCATTTTATGTGACCTCTATAAATATATGAAAACGATACTAATTAGATTAAAAACTCAGCCAATACAAAAATACAACTGTTTCTCAAATACAATGCAGTGTTTTCCTCAAAAAACACCATGTACAAACTTCAGTTTTCCTGTACAAAATTTATGCAAAGTAGTTCAACATGAAATAAATTTACAAAGGTGACCCATTCATTAAAACTAGGAGGGGATTAAAATAATTTTTTACGGGAATATTCATAGTTTCATCTTATCTTTTATATTGCCGTTATCTTAGTTGCATTAACTCAAAGCACACGATGATGACGTCACATAATTTTTGTTTAAAAAATGCACGTATATAATCTCAAGCGAAACAATTAAACCCCGAGCTGGGTTCAATGGAATTTTTGAACAATCCATTTGCAGCCAAAGATTTATTCGGTCGTCTAGGCAACTCACCTGCTGTTATGTCAAATGAACACAATAGACGCGCGAAAAGACGACGAAACTGCCATTGCAAGTGGAAGCACCTGGTGTTGTGACGTCACAAATACGCTTTTTTGGGTGCAGCATCGAATGTCACGTGACCTCACAACCTCGTTTTCACACGAATAAAATGACGTTTTTACTACTGTAAACGCATCCTACTTCATTTCACTATGATTTGAATTCACATATTTGAAAACACACCCAACAATGAAAAAGCACTTGAACCGCAACTGATGGGAGATTTTGAAACCATTTGAACGAATTGGGCGCGGTTTTTGAAATCGCAAAAACCGGTTTTGCATACATTTTATCATGACTTTACGTAGGATGATCTTCGGATTAGCGTCATATCTTGGTCATATAAATACCAAATTCTTGCTTGTAACCAGTTTAATAGTCATCGTCTATTTACAGTAATATTGTGAGTAGGTTCAAGGAGGAACCCAAGGAGGAACCGACAAAAGGGAGTGGGGACCTGTCGACCTGTCAATAAAACGACGCCATTTTGGGCCGCCATATTTGAGCAGGTGTGGCAAAGTTGTAGCCTAATTTGGCCTCAAACAAACAAGGTCGATTTTCTGGTCGTAAATATTCGAGTGCTCCTGGAGCAATTCTTCAGGAGCATAATTATTCCACATATAAATGGTCAATGGCACTGACACATTCAAATTTGATGATGTAATAAACTGAACACAATCTTGTTAATTATCAAATCAATGAACTCATTTTCCGAAATTTTGTTGCCGGAAGTCCTTCGATCCCCATGATTAGTCACTCCGTTTATTATTACATAACCCTCCACCCTCTCCTCCCCCTGACAACTTTAGAGAACATCGTTTATGAACGGCCCCTAAACATATGACTACGCGAGGGGTTTATGCCGATCGTACGTTATCGAGCAATCAACTCACCACCCCCGTTTCCATAAACACGTTACGATTACATAGTAGGCAATTGAGTTCAGCCGCCAGCATGGACTATACCCATTATTTGAAACAAAGGGATGGTGCAAGTCGAGCACAATTCGTCAAAGTCACCCGCTTATCAGCTGAAATGCGGTATCCAACAAGCGCTGGTATCTGCGCGCGCATGCGCAATAAACGCACCCTTGTGTCGAAGCCACCCTCACAAACCCACACCAAGTAAACCAAGCCGCCAAGCCACAGCAAAAACCATATCATATCAGCAGGAGGATCGTGGCATGGTTTCACCTCGCACAGATACACGGATCGTCCCTTTAAAAAACGTGTAAAAGTCGCCGTCGGCCATCATGAAATCGACGTTAATCGAATGGTGTTCGTTTTTCTAGTGCTGCACCGGTGAAAACCAATAAGGATGCCGATCGCCGGAGGAAGGACGACACCAACATCACCAACAATGAATGCGCCAACGAAGATAATCGACCCAAGCTTGCCTCCATGGATGCGAGGTTTGCTGATGAAAAACAGCGCCGATTCGTCGGCCGTTGGTGGCGCTTTTGCCTACCATAACGTGCCCAGAACGAGAAAGACTTCGACGTCAACAATGGGTTATGGTAACGTTAACCCCAAACTACAACGTCAGTCATCGGCGACGAAAGCCGGAGATTCGCATTCGCAAACACCCGTCGCCCCTGCTGGTACGTGGATGGCCTCTTCCGCCAAGTTGTCCACATCGAGGGGCGGAGTTTCGTTTCCTGCTGCTGCAGCATCGTTTCCGGCGTCTCATTCGGTGGAGCACCGCTCCGATGCGGTAAGCTCATTTAGTTCCTCAACATCGCCATCAAGCGCATCATCAGCGTCAAAATCTGCACAAAGACACTCGAGGCCTGCGCTTAAAGTGACCGTGGTCAGCGCCAATGTAATGGGTGAAGAGTCGCAAGGTACCCCTGCATCCAATGCTCCTCCTACTAGTAAAGACCCCCTAGAAACTTTAACGGTCAGGACGAACTCAAATTTAAACTCCAACGACCCTGACCTGGCTCACTGCCCTGGCATCGTTGAAAGATTGCGTTCGAAGTTCAGCAATTTAAACGTTGGTACTTTAGACAACTATGGATGGATAGGAGACACCCATGGGCATAGAGACTCTGGTGAGTGGGGCTCGAAACCGGTGAGACGTGTGGCCAGCTTGGAAGACCTACTGGATAGGAGTGACGAAGACTTGTTCAGAGCCCCTCTCGAAAGTCCAAAGATTATACAAGGTCCGGCTAAAGTAGTTGGTCCGTCGATTCCAGCTGCGGTGGAAGAACCACGTAAGCAGCCTTCGGAGAGACTATTCGCGAGGAACATTTCATCGCAAGCGACACCTTCGGCTAACAGGTATATGCAGTTGCATCCACTCCAGAATGATGCTATGAAAAGAGCAAGGAGCATGGAGAGCTTGTTATCGGCAACAGTGCAGGACCATGTGCTTCCGAGCGGTTTCAGGTCGAAGAGTAAGAAGGCCTCGAAGGATGAATTCGACTACATGGTGATCATCGAGAGCAGTAACCGTCCTCCACCAGCCAAGAAGACGGCTCAGACAGAGGACAATGGTAAAAGCAAGGTGCCTGACTTGTCTAAATTACGTTTGGGCATCGGTGGGGACACCGGCTATTCAAGTTCCAGCGGCATGGGCCGCTGGAACTCCAATGCAGATTTGGATGATGAACTGCCCAGACCGGACACTGTGAGAAACTACAAGCTGATGTTCGAGTCTACGGCACCACTGCTGATGAGCCTGAAGCAAGCTGCCCGCAAGTTCCACGACAAGTACCAAGAGAAGCAGAATCATGCCAATGGTGAACCCACTCCTGCTGTTGTCAACGGCATTAACACGAACACTACTGTCATGAATAATAACAACATCAACACAACACCAACTACATTTACCATCACAGCCAAAGACAAACCAAAACCTCCTCTGCCAATTACACAGAAGCCGGTTCTGGTGAAACCCGCAGGTTTAGCAACAAGACCAACCCCTGTAATCCAGCCGAAACAAGAGCCACCCGTTGTAACAGTTCCCGTGCCAAAAGTAACACCGGTAGAGCCAACAACTGAGGATGAAGTTGACATCACAGAAGTGATCAGGCTAAGTGCCAAAGTGCCTTCAGCTAACCAGCTTCTAAGTCCCAATGCCACACCGATACAGTCTACGCAAAGACCACAAAGTCCGCAGCAGGTTCCTCACGTAAACGGTGTCTTGAACTTAAAAAGCACATTGAAAAGGGTTTCCGACAATGACCTATCGTCTGCAGATGAGTCTGAAGATATGAAAAGCATCGAGTCGGAGATGGCCAAGAAGCCCAAAGTGGTATTTGTGCAACCGAAAGTGGAAGACACAACGGCCCTAGCCCCAAAGACCACGTGGCAAAAGCGGGTAAATGGTTTTGAAGGTACAGTGTCAAACGGTGTTGCACCAGATCCTTCCTCGTCAACTTCTGAGACCAGTGCCCCAGCATTTGGACTGAAGAGGCGAGGTGGCCCATTGGTTCCAAGGTCTGCACGTGGACCACCCGGTACCGATTCAAACACGTTGACTTTCAACTTTGTGGGCACGGATGTGGTTCCAAAGATTAGCAACACAACAGCCAGGTTCTCGGTACAGAGGCCGGTGCAGAAGATGACAGTGAATGGTGTTACTGAAGATGAGTTCGATGAGACTATAGACCTTAGTGGACCACCCAGTGGTCCTTGTAAGTACGAGTTTGCTGGGGCCAATGTGATCATCGGCAGGTCGTCGCTGCTCAAGAAGCGCAACAAACAGGTTGGTTCAAACTCAAAAGTGGCCGGTCCAGTGCCCAAAAGAAACTGGCAAACTTTTGTTTCGTTCTTTTTTTTGTGTTTTTCCATTGTTCGTGTCATTCTTTCGATGTTTTTGTGAAGTACGCATGAAAGGGTTGTGACATTGTATACGTTGCAATGCTCTTTTTTGCAGCAATTTCAAAGACACTGAAGGAATCTGTGCATGCGGATTAAGCAACAATTTGGTTTTTTCCCTATGAGGAAATTATAGTTATTATGAAGCGATTTTACTTTTGCTCGAATAACGGTACTGTATGGCTATTGAATGCAGGAGGATATGTGTATATTATAAGACAGGGTGGTTTTTGTTGAAGTGGTTAAAAAATGAAATATTTTACTGACCTTCATACCAAGACTCTTGTTATTAAATTACATAGAAAAAGACAGTGGTACACAACACTCACCATTTAGAGTGGCTGAAAATATCCAGAAGTGCATCACTTGAACTTTTTTGCTGGTTTCAACAGGTCACTACTGTTATATGCAGTTGATGAAATATCGAGTGGACCTAAAGAGTTAATTGAAAATCAATAACTTAATTAACTTTCTAAACCCATGTACCATGACATAACATTGAACTGAAACAATGGCAAGATTAGCATGTTGTTAAATGACATTAAAATCTAAACGAACATCTTCATTTTCTGCAAAGTTGGATGGTTACAAAAATAAAATGAAAGGATAAAAAAGACCCATTGCTAGTTGGGTGAGTTGCAAGTTGTTGAACTCTGCAATCGGAAATTCCAGGCGCAAGTGAAATGCTTTCAAACCCCCACCACAAGCCTCAAATTATACATGGGCGTTTTCCAAAGTCATTCTCCGCCATTTTGAGCAGGTTTGCGATAAGCCTAACCGATGTCCTTTGGTAAACTTTTTCTCATCTTGGTGGGGTACAACAGGTAATGTGGATTTAAAGTTACACAACCCGTATTGTACCCATTGTAAGTAATGAGAAATCAAGTTTATTGACGCCGAATATTGACAATAATATATAATTTACAACTTGTAAAAAGAGTTTGGAATGAGGGGGAAATGGCGGATGTTCCGGAACGTGGAACTCGAGCAAAAATGCCCGGATGTTACTTGAAAACGGTTGAAAAATGGAAGAGAATTAGGTGCGATGACCTTCTCCCACTCCCTGCTGTTCAAATGTTTACACAAAACCAAATTCGCTTTCGATGCTCAAGCTGTTGTGAACAATGGTATTTATTTGTTGTTGTTTTTTTCAGTGTGATCAGTGAAGATAAATTAAAATAATTGTCATATATTTTCCTCATGTGAACTTGAAATTGTGCTATATGGTCTGTGTTATAAATACAAAAGTTTAAAATATAAATTAACACAAATTTAGCTGCAATTTGTTATCTTGTCTAATCTTAATGCAGTTGTTTGTTTTTTACACATTACATAATCTTGAAATACATTTGTAAAGCTCCTCCCTCCATAGTGAGATTAAAATGGGGAAGTAACTACGAATGTAATTACATGTTAAATCACAACAAGAATATTTTTAATAATGAACTGTAATTTTAAATGTCGGTAAATGAGTTGTGTGATGTTATTACACCTACTAAAAATACCACGTGACACACTCCCCCCTCCAAATTGCAATTGAAATACCGAGACTGTTTCCGGCCATTGTACACCATCAGAATTCATTATCTCCCATTTCCCTCGCAGAACAAAAAATTATCCACACACAGCGTGGAAAAAAATAGGTTTTACATTTCTCCAAAAATTTGCATTAAAATTTAAGGAAAATATTTTTCGATAAGTTCCCCTCTCATATCTGTCCTATTCATTGTTTCAACGTTGAAGTAAAGTATTTAAAAAGTACTTGCAGAAATTTTTAATGTACGTGAGATGTTATTTATCTCACGTTTCAGACGGGAAGGAAAAGGTAAACTTTTTTGCTTGTCCCTGATGCTAAAACCTTTTACTAATGCAAGCTCACGAATGCAGACTGACTGGCGTAATGGCGGCCGTGAATAAAGAATGTATAGTTAAACTCTCAGATTCTTCAAAATCCTTGACCCGTGAAATAAAAAATGAATTAAAAAAAACGAAACTTTTTTGGACAGCTGAAACGGAAAATCGGTCGTTTTACAAGATGTTTCCCACTTCGGATTGAACCGTTCAGTCTCAGTGTTTTAATGTTTTAAGTAGTACATTTAAACAAAGAATAAGATGGTTTTTCTTTTTCGTTCCACTCCTTCCTTTTGTTTGTTAGAAATTAGAGCAAAAAATGAAGGAAACAAGCTAATAAAGTAGAAAAGTTGGAACAAAAGTCGTTTCCAAATGTGAAAAACAAGTTGTGCACGAAGGAAATGAGGGTCAGCCACCTTTTGATTGCTTCCGGTTTATCCTCAACCGTTTTCGAACACCATGTGTAATAAACTGAATAAAATAGGAGACGTGACAGTGCATAAAGATACAGCAAATGGATATTCAAATGGGTAGGGGGAAAAAATAATACATACATCAGCAGAAAGTTGCATTTACTAAAGTTGTTTCATAGGACCAGGTAATTTTTCAAATCCCTTTTAAAGTAATTGCTAATTGACCATGAGAATGATAAAAAAAGTGGAGCATACACTCTCCTTTCAAGGATTTCAACCTGATTTTAATGATGAAACACAATATCACCGTTGAACTAAAATAAAAATGCACCCAGTTTTTGTTTATTTTTTAATTTTAATATTTCCTTTCCCTCTATGTAGCCTACTCATGTCACACACCCAGCTTTGGATTTGTAATTAGTACTCTTTTTGAATTAAATGCGTATCGGTGCCAACTTTCTTTGCAGGTTTCTTATAATGAGGTTAAAAATAATAGAGAAAATAACTCGAAGTTATAGACTTGGAACATTTTTTTTCCGATAAGACGCAATGATAAAAAAGATAGCACAGAAGGTTAAAGATTAAATTGGGAAAAATTAATTTTACATAGGCTTATATTTCGTACATACAGTAGTTCAAGATTATATCCGGGAAGTGTGTGCCTGTGTAATAAGAAAACAGAGTTATTTTTAACATTTCCGCCATTATGAAATTTACCAGAATTGTTTTTACTTTAAGGTGGAAATGGAATTGCGTATTTTGTTGTTTTTTCTTTGTGTAACCTTGATTTCGCCATTCGTTTATGCTACTAAGAAATTGATAATATTCACCTGGAAATGCCACGAAATTCTAAACTTAAAAACAACAGGAAACTTATAAATGCAAAAGTCAGGGAATGTACGTCAACGAATGAGATTTGTGATTCATTATTGTTATAGTCTTGAAAATTAATTTATTACTAACATGCCAATTACTTTTTGTAATGGTTAACAATATTTTCAAGGGTATACTAAGATAAAATCATGACTCAATGAGGAAATAAGAAAATGTAAAAACGGTAAATCAGATAGAAACATGGCATATAAAAATGGAAAACTCTAATTGCCCTTGAATTTGTACAATTTTACTTTAGAAAACCACAAAAAAACAATGGGTGTAGCCAACTTTGTGATTCATTTTTGTATAGACATGGCCCAGGAAAAACAGTGTGCAATATACTATGTTAGATGTTGATATGCGTTTCACTATTTTTGTTTGACCTAATTCAATAAAATTTACTGACGTATATTATTGATTTTGTATTTTCTTATTAGTTGCGCATCGCTTTTGACGACCGCTCAATTTCCACGTATGAATATCCAAGTGAACTTTTGATGGAGCAATTACTAGGGCAAGATGAATCGGATATTGGAAATGGTCCTCTAATAAACCTGGAAGTGCCACACAACCAGCCAATCAATGAAAGGCCAACACTGAAAAGCAGACCTCTTGGAGGAGCCATTTCCGGTTAGTTTCCATTTTCCCAATGTTATTTATCTCAAAAAAGAATCACTAGAACAATATTTGTAATGACATATTTATATAATACTAATAAGCTAATTGTTACTATTCAATTGGCAATCTCGGAACACTGCACATGCAATTTATTCAATAGTAATGTATCTATCTGTGTTTTGAAACATTTAATTTACTGTCAATGTCAATTTACTGTCAACATTTTAAATGCAATATAATAGTGTTATAATATGTAATAACAAATAACAAGTGTATAAGTTTCCTTTAAAAGGATCCTTTCCTGTTATTTGAATTAGTGAGTCATATAACTTCCTTGGCCTGCACCATATTTTCATTTTTTCACACTACACCATTTCCTGTTTCATTTATATTTTTTTCCTCTTTCTCCTTGCCACCAAACGAAGGACAATTCTTGTATTAAAAATCCTGTTTGTGACAATTAAATTTAATTAGCCAAATTCCTACACAATATAATAAAAGTAACAGCCCATATATTTGTCAATACAGCTTGTATTTTCTCAATAGCAGTCTGTATAACAGTATAAGTTTGTATACGTGACCCACATGTTGAAATTTCAAAGGCCTAGTGGTGCCAGTTTCCAGTTTCAGAAGATGTTCAAAGTCAGCTTTTTTTTTAGTCTTTCTTCTAACGCCTTTACCACACTAAGAAATCCTTTTCGGGCTTTCAAATTGTGTTTGACAGACCAAGTAAAGTGGAAATGGGTCGTGTCATGCTGAGTCATGCAATTTTTCTTCTAAAAGTATCATTTTCGGATAGGTTGAGAGCAGGGCTTTAAACTTTTCCTCAAAATCCTGAGTAAGTGCTGTAAAATGTGTAATTTCAGCTAAACTAAAAAAAATGCAAGGTGTGAAAGGAAGTTTCAGCTGGGTTTCTTTGTAAAATAAATTTTTACCCTTCAATCCAGCTTCAATTTTATTATGACATTGGCTGTAGTCTATTTATAAAAGTGTGGCTCTGACCCTGGAAACAACTCATATTAAATGCATCTCATGACAAAAATTCTTCATTTTTTGTACACTGAGTAGAGACGAGTTTAATGAAGTTCTCCTTGAAAGTATAGAAATAAATATGTGATGGCAAACAAGCTAAAAAACGACTACTGTATCTATACAAAAACCAAGCCTGTTTAGTAGGAGGTCATCATGAATTAAAAAACGACATAAAATAATGAAAACCTATCAACGTACAGTAAATTTTATTTCACTTATTTAGCATTAGAACTCACGTGAATTTGACCCAAGATTTGACAGTAGATTCCCACGTTTTCCAGCCTTTTGATGCAAGCTGAAAAAATGAATCAGTATTTTTGTGAAAAGTTTATTTCATACAAATTGCATTGACAGTTTTTATTATTACTTTTTGAGTTGTCCTAGAAACTTGCTGCTATACCATCTGTGGCGTCACTGCATGTCTTTATCTTGCTTGAAAATATGGGGTTCTTTCACTTTTTTCTTTCTTTTCTTCATTTTCCAACAGAACACCCGGTTTTTGAGCTCATGGATGCATGTAGCGATGCATGAGACCATTTTGTGACGTAAGTCTATCACTTCCACAATCTGTTGTTTTGTAATTGCAAGCTTGAATATCACTTTGCACTCATTAAAATGCTTCTCATCAAATATAGCAACTTTTTCCGAATTACATGCATTCGCTTGCAACTCTCTTGCTGACATATATGCAATATTGGTTCAGTTTTTCTTGAAACAAACCATTTCATGCAAGAAAGTTGCAACGGCTTTTCGAATCGCAGCACGCAGTGACGTCATCAGAACACTCGCGACTGGATAGTAATTATCTTTTGATTGCCAGGTGGGCTAGCCAATTACACGCCTTCGTCGCTTAACAACGACGGTGATGTGTTCCAATTGGGGATTTCCCGACCTGCCCCTGCCGTGCCAGCTAATCAGGATCAAGACGACTCCGGCAAGGAGGAGCCAAATTCTGACAGCGATGATGACGTCATCATTAAGCCGGCAGACGCCGATGAGAACGTTGCGTGGTCGAATGCAGGGACCTCTGACCTTTTATTTTAAAGTTTTCGCCGGATACACTATGAAATCATGTTCGTTCAGTGAAAATTGATTTTCCAACGGTTTCTGCGTATCGATTTTTAATCAACAGCATTCATCAACGTGTTTTGGGATCGTTAGCATTTTTGCCCGATCAATTGTAACTGCCGGCATTCCGTTACCGCCAAAAATTGTGATAATTATTCGTTAATTTAAGGAAAAATCGAGAAAAATCATGCTAGCGTCGTTGATATTGTCCTGCAGTCGTCATTTTGAATATTATGTGCGCATTCCTATAATAAAGCTGCGTATTCATGTTTACACAGGTGGGCAAAGTTAAGGGATCGTTCTCAAATTATGTCACTTAATTACGGAGGGGAACACGATATGCATACCAATTATGTTTGTCAAACTTAATAGTATGTGAATATTATTTGTTAAAATAAACTGTCTTGGATGATTCCTCACAGGAAAAAGAGAACATTTGCATGCATAAGGAAGTTAAACCTGCTAACAAGGGACAAAGGTTATTTCAGGTTAATTAGGTTCCCCTCTAAACCGATTGACACAATCAATATATGTAAATGAACTTGTACGTACTATTGTGAAATAAATTTTGAAAGTAATTATGCAGTAACCAAATTAAAAATAAAGTTGATTTCCTTATGTTTAATTTTAGTACTCATTGTGTGGCTATTCACAATTTTTACATTAATTCATTGTTTACTGCATATCCACTTTTTAATTTTGAATTCTGCATTGAAAAATGTGACCTTTTACTTGCCCATCTGAGAAATGATTCCATAAATTCTTGCCTGGAGTTTGCAAGACCATGTTAAACAGGTTAATGACAACGGTCACAGTTATTCCAGGCAAGAATTTGCGCACGATTATACATGACATTACTTAAAGGAGAACAGAAAGCTATAATCGCGATTTAACAGATTTACATGAAAATTTGTTATTAGTCAGTATACTCACTAGTCTGTTTCATAAAAATAATCCCGATTTTGATACTTACCCGAGTGATTAAAAATAAATC
>JAQIWR010000066.1:0-33617 GCA_034695945.1 Glomeris hexasticha
TTAAAGGTCCATTTTATATAACTTTTCAAGACGAACAACATATCTTTTTTCCATTTTTGACTGGAGTGTCCCTTTAATGTATTATAATATCTTAGAAAGTAATATTCAAATTAATTTCATCGTTTCAATAGCAATAGTCAATAGTCAATTGGGTATTACTGTTATAATAAATACTTATGTATGTTATATGAATAAAATGTATAGGTTGTCACAATCGACTTGCAAATTATCAATTTATCCTTTATGTTAATTTTTCAATAAAATTTGCTACAGTATATATGACATTATTTTTAAATAAATACGTTAGAAGAGTTTATTTAGGGAAACTATTTTTTGCTTTCAAATTCTCAGACTTAATTTAATGACCGCTGTAGTGGCACGGCCAAGCCTATATTTATTATGGGTCAAATACATTTTTTTCCTTTAATATTTTTTGTTACTGTGCTCTATATTTTATATACAATTTCGTGACCAAGATCCTTGAAAGACGCGTGTTAACGTCCAATAGCCGAAGCGCTGTCACGTAATTTCCATCATCGTCATAACCTGATCGTAAACAAAATATTCTTTGTTTTTGTTCAACTCATCTTTCCATTTCTAAGACGCAACCGTTACCAAACTACTAAGAAAAAACATGAATACTTCATAATTGCCGCCCCCGCAGGTGAAAATAATGCTTGCACCGGCCGACAATGCGGAAGCGGCGCGATTGTTATGTACGTGTTTAATATGTATATACTAGTTCCCTCCCCCCAAAACGTTTTGGATCTTTCCGCCGTCTGCCAATCGTCTACGTGCTTTCCGTGGGCGAGTCTATGGGCATTGAGCCGTTGCGGGTAAAGTTCGCATCTGCATTGCGGGGTGAGAGAGCGTCGTCGTGTGGCCGTGGTAAAAATCTCTCACATCCTTTCTCCTTGTATCTACGCTGTTGACGGGTTAATATTATCGTGTAGCCGTCGGGTGGAGACAGAAGAATCCATAAAAAGGCTACTTGGGTTCCGAAATTCCTCTGCGTTTTTCTCTGGGGAGGAAAGAAGAAGAAAAAAAAGCGATTCGGCGCCAACATTGGTCTCAGGTAAACAGTAAACATTGCAATGATAATTCGAAAACCGGGAACACGATGTTAGAAATGAATGAATGGATGGATGGATAGAAGAATGTAACCGATTGCATCATGCATTACGATTTCAATCGGTGTTTCGTGAAAATTTTCCGGATGCTTGCGGAAAGAAGCTGTCAAGATGGCTGGGTTCAGTGAACGGCGGGAAAATCGTCGGAAATAATTTTTTTCCTGTGCAATTATTTTTTTAATTGCCGATTTATCGATTCGTATATAAACACGTTGAAATGAATTGTGTGTTTAGGAATAATTAACTGGTTGTTTCTCGTGACACAAAAAAGAGGTGAGGTGAAAGGGAGAGGGAGGGAGAAAAGGAGAAAGATGAATATTGAGAGAAGAGAGAGATTGCAACAAAATGGCGGTGCTGCGGTTCGAATCGATTTCGTCAATGTCTGCGTTTTTCTGTCACTCGCTTATGGCGCCCGTTGTTAGCTAGTTGGGTTTGCCGGGCGGATTGCCAAACTGACAGCCGTTAACATTTCTCTGTTTTGGGTTTAGTGGCGACGGGGACGCGAGACAAGCTCGTTTCTATCGATCGGCGGCCATTATTGCAGCCCCGCACGTGTCGCTCTGCGGCAGTTTTCGCGGGCTGTGACGACAGCGCCGCGTGGCGGTAAACTTGCCAACCATAAATATCGCCATTTAAAAAAAAGAATCAACTTTCGCCAGGAATGGATCAATGGCCTTGCGAAATGTATGGTGAATGGGTGAACGGTGGGTGGGATGTAAAGAAGGGGTCGAGACGTTATGGCATATCCGAAATTGGGAAATGAACCATTTATTTTTCCCGGAAAGTAGAAACCCGGATCTTCGCAAAACGTAAAATCTGATATTTGGTGATCGATGAGAACTTATAAAAATAAATCTATTGTGATTCTCTATTTAGATTGGATACATGACACCAAATTTAAAAATCGATGTGATCCTTGATCTGATTTTGTCCTTGCTTCAAGAACTATAGAATCGGATCAGAAAAAAAAGTGTAATACTATACGCATGTATTTAATTTTTACGGTTTAAATATTATGACTTAATCTGCTATAAATTAACATGTACAGAGATTCACTGTTATTAAGAATCAAAGAGCACGTTGCAATTTAGAAATCTTGCAATAGAAATATTTAGTAGCTGCATTTGTGCAATGGCAGGATGCACTAATAAATCACACTGAATATTGTGCAAAATAAATCCTTGGCATATAAAAATAATTACAAGGCTACACTGTACACTGAGCTTTCATTTCCATGCGTTATAACGTGGCATGGTGCTCCCTTACAAATTGAATTTTTTTTATTTTCACTTTTACCACGGTCAGGAACAACTCTATTTTATCATATTTCCCTTAAGTTACATTTTTAGTTAGCAATATAATACAATGGGTTTGATACTAACAAGTAAGTTATGGAAAGATACCTTAGTAATAAATCCGCTAATTATATCATGTATAACGCACCACATCTTTTCTTCCATTATTAATATCCATGATTTGGATTTGAGTTTGCTTTTTTGTTTGTCGTCGAAGGATTATATATTCAGCAGACTTCAGCATTAATTTTGCCGTGCACAGTGACAAAGGTGCGTTGCATAAAGCAAGCATAAAGTGAGAAAAAAAAACGAGGGTATCATGTATTATTGTCCTGTTCTACGTGTTTGTGTTTGTATTTTACGCATCAATGGCAGATAACAATTTTCATAAGTGGAAAGTCGTAATTAACCGGATGAACTACCATATATATGTATGTAATCGTACAAATGATCAGAATGTAATGTGTGTTGTTGTGTGTTGTGGGAAATTGCCCCGAAGTTGCAGTTCAATCTGGCGCCACCGGAGGGCTCTGCGCATGCGCGGCGCAGGGATGCGCAAAGTAGTGATTGAGAGATTTTGTGGAAAGTGTTTCACAATTGGCACATGTTGGTCATTTCCTGGTGAGTTGTGGTAAGAAAGTTTTCTCCGAAGCATGTGACAAAGTCGGAAGCGTTTTATCTCGACCACAATACAAACCAAACTTTAGAGCTACTCGAGAGATAAAAGGGAAGCAATAAGTAAACGTGTGATATTGACTCGTTAACTTTCACTTTCTTGATGCAGCTTCTCCTCGAGGAGCTGAGAATGTTCAGCGCCCTTTCGCTGTGCCACCGCCACTACAACAGCCACGATGACCATGACCGTCCCTTGCACAAACTATAAGCGCCAAGGCGCCACAGAGAACCACCTGCACCTGCACCTGCACCGGCACCGCAAGGGCCTCAACAGGCACCCTCCGGTTGCCCGTTGTTCCAACCGAGCCACCAGATCCACGGTCACCGTTACGGTGACGGTCACTGTTCCGCTGCTTCTGCTCGAAGAAGAGACATTCAGGGAAGAGGTGGACACCATGGCACCGGCTCCGATCACTCCATCTTCCGAGATGGGAGTGTACCCGCGTGGTGCGGTCAGCGCGGACTGCAAAATGTGCGCCCAAGTGGGCAGGTGAGCTCACCCACATCTGCCTAGAATGAGTTGTGTGTTCTGGTGGCTGTTTGAAATGTACATGTTGAAGTATAATATTAGGAACCTGATGGGAAACCAGCGCGGTGTTCAAACAAGTTGTTCAGCATGGCTAGATAAGAAGAGATGACAACCGATTTACATCCAATGTGAAAGTACAAGCCCGCAAGTAAACCAATGGTCTCGCTTTTTTTAACGTAGCGGTGCAATTTGGGAAGCCACGCGTGGCATGGTTGGTATATAGCCAAGTTGACTTTCACATTGGATGGAGTTGGCACGAAGTGAGGCTATTGGCGGATGTAGAGCGCTGTACGAAAGCTAGTATAACATTTTCTTGTTTGGATGCGATGAACTGATAATCCCTTTTGGCAGTTACCAACACACCCACCTTTATTGGCGCCACAATACCGATGAGCGAGATAGCACTTGTCGGTTGTAGATGAAACCACGGTTATCGCTGACTTAACCAATCTAGGAAATGACATCCAAAAGGGATTATTTAGTTGAGAGATGTGGTTGGAGCCACACCCTGACCGTGGACGTGGGAATTATTTGAATTATAAGTTCGATAACATCTATTGGTTTTATTTCGGTACTATGTATAACCGTGAACGTATTGATCGTTTTGCAGCGATATCCTGAAACGTGGAGGTTCGGCGGTGGACGCCGCCATTGGCACGCTACTATGCGTAGGAGTGGTGAACGCGCACAGCATGGGCCTCGGTGGAGGATTCCTCATGACGGTGTACAACAGGTGAGGTCGGAGCGGCGGACGGTGGTCCTTGTACGTGCGCGAGGTATAACGGTGTTGGTACGATCCTCTGCAGGGAGAGCTGTTCGGCGCAGGTGATCGACGCGCGTGAAATGGCACCTGCCAACTCAACGGAAGACATGTTTCAAGGGAATCTGAACCTCACCCTACGAGGTGGGCTCGCGTGCACGACTCCTCTGAAGGATATCTTCGGTACCTTCGCTTTGATTGGCACGTTTCCCATTGCGCGTCCCATAGTCCTAATAAGCTCTTTTGCCAGTAGTAACGTGCGTGTGGTGTGTGTGGGAGTGTGCGCGTTGTTGTGTGCGAAGTATGGTGTGCGTTGCGCGCGCAATGTTTCGCAAATGGGCTGAGCTCACGTGGTGTTGCCCATCGGGGAAGGTGGGCTGTCGGTTGCTGTGCCCGGAGAGCTGCGTGGCTATTGGGAGGCCCACCAAAGGTTCGGAAAGCTGCCCTGGGCTGACCTCTTCGAACCGGCAATCAGGATCTGCAAGGAGGGACACGCGATCGGCTTCCACATGGCCAATGCACTCAGGGTTACACGCGAACATATACTCAATGACCCGGCCATGAGGTAACGTAGCTAAGTTGGGGCGCTTGTTGGGCCAAAAGTAATGGTGCGTACTATAACAATAGGGAGGTGTACATAGATGCTAGCACGGGAGAGGTGCTCAAGGAGGACGACATCGTACGGCGGCCTCTTCTAGCGCAGACTCTCGAGTTGATCGCCAGTTCGGGTGCCGACGAGTTGTACGTCGGGGAGTTGGCCCACCGTCTCGTGCAGGACATCAGGGCTTGCGGTGAATAGGACGGCCGAACACCTACGCGCTGTCGCGGAGTAACGGAACGTGTCTGCTCGTGCACGCAGGGGGCATCGTGACGCTGGAGGACATGGCGAGGTACCAGCCGGCCGTCAAGGACCCGGTCGTCATAAAGTTCTCCAACGGGCTGAGCATGTACAACGTGCCGCCGCCGGGCTGTGGGGTGCTCATGGGCATGATCCTCAACATCCTGGACGGGTACGAGATGAACGAGCGGAGCCTGCTGACGGACGAGGGCTCGGTGCTGCTCTACCACAGGTTCACGGAGGCGTGCAAGTTCGCTTACGCCAGGCGCACTGAGATGGGAGATGACCGCTTCGTTGACCTGAAGGAGGTACGCCTTATCCCAAGGAAGAGCGGGCAGTAAGGGTTTTTGTTGCGTAATTGGGGCACGGGGTTGGGTGGGGTGGATGGGTTTGTATTTGTGTTTACGGGTATGGATCCCCTTACTGCCTCAACTCCTCGTGTAAGGGGTTTTTTTGTCGCTTGATCGTCGCTGGTCGTTGCAAGCTCCTGAGGAACGTGACGTCGAAGGAGTTCGCGCAGTCCGTGCGAGAGAGAATCGCCGACAACATGACGTTTGACCCTTCGTACTACGGTGCCGTGCTCTACCAGCCCGACGATTACGGTACCTCGCACGTGGCCGTGGTTAGATATTTTCCTAGTCGGATTCAAAACGTCACTACCCTGTATTTTTTGGCACATTATCCGAGAGCTCAGTCACGCGCGCACCGTATTGAAAGCACGTTCTCTTTGGTGTTTCGAAGATTGCGATCACGGGACTAACCGGGTTTGTACCTAAAGTGAACGAACACGGTGTCTACTGTCAGGGAATTCTTGGATTTCCTGGAAATGTGGTTTGCTTTAGGTACACATCCTGTTAGTCGGTTTAAAGGGCGTTGCACCGAGAACGAGCCTTTGATGCGCTTGTGCACGCGTGGCACGTCTCGGTGGATAATATGCTGGAAAACACTAATAAGAGCAGCGACATGCGAGTGACGTGAAATCTTGTCTTGTCACAGATTGCTCCGAATGGCGATGCTGTGTCCGTCACAAGTAGCGTTAACCAATAGTACGTGGCTTCTTTCCATCGCTTTTGCCATCACGCGATGTATTTTTTCTCATTCTGATGATTCTGATGATGATGAAGTGGAAGTGCGCACGCACACCTGAGGTGTCGTACGCAAATAAATGTATATATCTGTGTGGTTTGTGGCTTGCATGTGGCAGTTTCGGTGCGAAGATCATGTCGCGCTCAACGGGAATTATACTCAATAACGTGATGGGCGACTTTTCCGCCCCGAATATCACTAATTATTTCGGCCTTCCTCCTTCGCCGGCCAATTTCATACAGCCGGGTAAACGGCCACTGTCGTCCATGTGCCCCGCCGTCTTCGTGAACAAGAGGGGCGACGTGGTACTGGTCATCGGGGCTGCTGGTGGCACCAGAATCACGTCTGGTACATCACTGGTAAGACACTTCCTTGACATCTACGTATTTACGTATTGAGGTTGTTAGTCCAAATGCTAACCCGTTGATTGCGGTGTTACAGGTGTCACTGCGCAACTTGTGGTTAAAGGAAGATATAAAAACTGCGATAGACGAGAAAAGGATACATCACCAGCTGTTTCCTCAGCAGTTGCTCTTTGAGAAAGGCTTTAATGAGGTTTGGAAGTTGGCGCTGTGGGGATGAGCGAGAGAGAGCAGACCGGGTGATGATGGTAACTTTTGTGGACGAATGCAGGATATGCTGGTGTCTCTGGAGAAATTGGGGCACGCGACGAAACAGTACGAGACCGGAGGACCGATCGTGGTGGCCATCTCGAGGGCACCGGATGAGAAGGGAGGAGAGCTGCAAGCGTACGCCGACGCTCGAAAAGGAGGTGGCACCGCGGGCTTTTAAGAAAAGGGGTCTTGGAAAACGTAATTGCGACGCTTGCCCTTGTTTTCGCTTGTTCCTCGCAACCGGAAGAAGAAGAAGACTCGAGACCACCGGACAACTTCTCAGATCGCATTCCACACAGAATATGGAAGAAGGAATATTTCTCCAGGTCTCGCTTGTTATACATAATACGTACAGCTGGTGTGCGTTACGTGATTTACATCGGTGTCTCTCGCTGTACATAAACGGTGTTCAATGCATCTTTTGTAAATACACCGTGCTGCGGCGTGTCGGTTGGCGGGCCATGGACCGGTGGAGTCTGTTTTTTACTTGTAGCTTTTAGTCGAGCGAAGCGAAAAGGGTTTTTGGCGTGTCGTTATTAATGCCGTAAAGTGTCCGATGTTTCTTCCAGACCAAAATGACGATATTACGCAGTTTGAGCGATACAAGTGCCGAAGATCGACGATTGACTGCGCCGGTGCCAACTGTACCTTGTTTTTTAGCATTTGGCAGGCCGATTTGGTTATCTGTTATTATTTTTGTTTCCGATTTGATCCAAAGCACGGCTGCGGCGATTTTTCAACTCGGCTCGTAAATTATTGTACATGATATGTATATACGGCACTTGAAGACGTTTATCCGTTTCTGACTTAACGCGGCAATATTTTCGCTTATTCACTGACAATATATTTATTCAGGACAGGAGCACAATTAATTCGGAATTTCACACAGAGTTGTGGGTAAAGTAAGCAACAATAATGTTGGTTGCTCTCGTGGGTTTTTTTCTTTTTTGGCTGTTTGATTGACCACGTCTGCATGTCTGAAATTAATTAAAGCAATTCAACTAATTTGGATCATCTGCATTTTGTTATCGTAATCGAGACACATGGTTTGACAGCTAAAATATCTCTTACTCAAGATTTGGGAAAAGTTTTTCTTCACACGATGTACTTTTTATTGCATCTAATATTGAATATTAATTGCGTTCATATGTATACTCTACTAATAATATACGTTACATGTAGGTTGATTACACATTTCCATTTGTAGGAATATTCATCCATGATTCGGGGGACAATGTCTCCTGAAACATGCGAGGATTAATTACTGAATAAAGTAAAATTTGTGCGTGCAAAACTTTGTGTGGTAATTTTGTACAAAGGGCTGACTGGTGCAATGGCGGCCAAACATTCCAGATGTTTTTTTGCGCTTGTTGCAAGAAACTTTGCTAAAAATCACATGTATACGGTTGTGTAATACATGATTTTTAATGGATGACCTCTGGGCATTCGTCTACACTTCCTTGATAATCGTGACCGATTTGCAATACATTTATAACGGGCGGAAAAATCCAGAGAAAACAGGTCGAGAATTGCGATTGGCTGGTTGCGATCACGTGCCAAGCGCCGGTTTGCGTTGGTTGGTTAATCACGTGACTGGCGGCATCGGCTGCTCGTCGTGTGTAGTATTCCACGATGTCTGTTTCGACGTTACGGCTGGCGACTTTTCTTAGCCCAAGTTTACCGGTGGAATATTTTGAAAGTGTGGCTCATTTTTTGGAAGAGAATCTGAACGTTTATACGAGTTTATGGTACGAAAGCAGATGGCCGGGTCCGCCGATCGGCGACGGCAGACCGGATCCGTTCGTAGAGGATGCAATTGACATAGGTAGGAAAGGAATATGGTTGCTATGCACGGAGGCTAGGAACGTGAAAGCCTTGGTGAAAGCACAGCGCGCGAGGCTAGGTGCAAAATGGCGGGTGATCGATACACGTTTAAAAATTGTTGAACGAACTTTCTGGGAACTGAAACCAAGGCTGAAACAAATAATATTTTGATTATCATAAACAAGTTTATCGCGGATCGCTTTTTGGTTCCCATTTTAATATTCTTGTTCAGATTTGGTTTGGCTGGAAATAATATTTTTCCGACACCATCGGCCGTTCAATTTTTGGCCGCCATTATACCAGTTTCGCCATAATTTGTATGCGCAAGATTAAATAATTAAAATGAAAGCCTGGTGAAAATGCATTATACTATGAGTTTTAAAGCTCGATTATTACAATTTAAATTTTAGTTTAAAGGAGAACTGACAGGGTTTTGCAAGGTACCCTGAAACTTTAACTACTTGAAGAAAAGGCATGAAGAAAGCAAGTGGTGAAACAAAATCTCTGTGAAAAATAGCAAAAAAACAGTTATTTGACGTCGAAGTTTGACTGTTATAGAGTCCCTCTATATGGTCAAACTAACGGTCAAACGTTAATTGACGGCTAATAACTTTTTTTTTTACTATTTTTCACAGAGATTTTGTTTCACCACTTGCTTTCTTCGTGTCTTTTCTTCTAGAAGTCCTATTTTCTTCGGGTAGTTTAAGTTTCAGGGTACCTTACAAAACCCTGTCAGTTTTCCTTTAATTCATTTTTCTGATGATTGACACTAATGAAAGATTGTCGTCTACAAAGTTAACTTCCTCGTATTTTTTCCAAAATATAATTATTCTCTGGTGTCTTGCCAAGAATGTCCCTGATATGAACTTCTATACATACATACATACATGCATGGCAAAATTTTGTGAAAGAGTTGTCGAATTTTTTAACCTTGTATTTTAGTTGCAAGTCACATAATTAATTGGTAATTTTGTATATGTATTAATTTTTTTGTTTCCTTGGTTTTAACGCAGCTTTTATGGACAGCATAAGTTACATTCAGCAAGTTGATTCGAAGAATGCTCACATGGAACTACTTCCGGTGACTTCAGTGCATTTCCACCGAAAAGGAGAAGGCAAACCGGGAAACTTTGCTGATGTGCTGGTGCACTGCGATTTAAAGTATATATGCCAAAAAATTAATAACATTTTTGCCGAGATTCAATAGTATAGTTTGCTTCAATGTTGGTGTTGCTTTGATTGTGTATAGGGAGAATGTGAAAGAATTCTTGGATCTGCGAGGAAGCAAATGGGCATATTCCAATGAGAACTCGCTAAGTGGTAATCTTATCACAATTCAAACCCTGAAGGATATGGGAGAACACCCAAGTTTCTTTGGAAACCTGCTCTTATCGGGTATAAATATTATAGTATTACATGCATCAATACACTGAATCCTTCCCTAACAACATGTACATAACACTTGCATAATTTTCATAAAACGACATCACTGTTGTTCCCACAAGAGGATATAGTGCAATGTTCAGAAACTCGTTGCTTTTCAATTGCCGAATGTGAACTTTGTATCAAACGTCTCCTCTGGTGGGAACAGCATTAGTAGACCGTGTAGTATGTTGCATTTTAGTTTGTTTGCCAGGACTTAATCTATTTTAAAATTAATCGTATAAAATGGTATATTGTAGGTTCGCATATCAAGTCCATCGAGATGATTGTTCAGAAGCAAGCGGATGCTGCAGCCGTGGATGCCAATTGCGCGGCAACTTATTTAAAGGGGAACCCGTTGGCACGAAACGAGGTTTTCTGTTTGGAATCTTGGGGTCCGTTGCCCCCGTACCCCATCGTTGTCAACAGCCGCATGCCAGGTACGCGTAGTAACGATGTGTTGTCAAGAATACGAGGTATTAACGTGGGATTTTCATACATGGTCTTTACCGTGTACACAAAACCAGTGGTGTTTGCCTTTCTTAACCCACTTGCACTTCTTTTCAATGCTAATTACGACGCGCAAACAAACTCAGATTTTGTCTTGTGCGTTTCCAGATCACCTGAAGAAGAAGATAGTTAACGCGTTACTGTCAATGAACCAACACCCGGTGTGGGGAAAGAAGTTAGCCGAATTTAACGTTACGGGTTTCGCCCCGAACGATACGTCGCTGTACGATGTGGAGCGCAACATGATCAGCAATATCAAGGGACTCAAATTAGGTGCAGTGTACTATTAAACCGTGCACATTTGCAAAATAAGGACCAAATCGTGCCTCAAATGTAACATTTATTTAATATACTTCATACAAAATACTCGCATATAAAAGTGTACAGTTATTAAACGTTTCCTTGTTTGTGAGAAATTCTGTTGCATTACCTCGTGTACCAAAAATTGGCAGACAATGTACCATTAGGACGTGGAATCTTACCCTGCTTCAGACACTTTTGCAGGAAAATTTCAAGACGACTCAAAGTACCGATCGAGCCGGCAGGAGTCGCGGCTTTTATTTTGGGGAAGAAATCTTTACACAGTAGGAGCAACAGCTTCTGGAACTGGTTCTTGTACGTCGCCTGCAACGCGTGACCGCACACCTCGAGGAAGTTGAAGATGACGGTTGCCGTTATTTTCGGCTGTGGTTCTGTGAAACGAATAATTTAATTGCGTACTGTAGGTCTGTCTAAAAGAAGTTGCGCATTTACCTAAATTCAAGATTGAACTCAACCAAGCCCAGCCGTTGCCAGGACCGTGCGGATGAGGTAACGACATGCCTTTTGGCATCGAAGACTGGATCACGGCAGCGTAAAGCTGCGTGATGCCGGACATCCTCTTCAGAAAATCTCCTTCGGTCTCGAAGACACCATCGATGCATTCGTAACCGAGAGCCCTGCGCGATACAAACATTGCAGCGCTGGAATTGCTGCATGGGTAACTCAAGAAACCAGATAAAACCTATAGTAATCGGCCTCGTTGGTATCACTTGTCGGTGTAGGTATGTAGTACGGCACCAAGTAAGGGCACTTGGCGTAGACTTGCGCCAGGAAGAGCTCGCCAAACTCCGGAAATGTCTTCCACAGCCCAACGATGACCGCTGCGATTGGGAACGCGATGTCTTGTTGGTGGGCCACGTGTTTGCCTTGACTCTGTACCAACGGATATCGGTGACTAAAGGGTAAAAAGTAAACCGGTACGGGCTGTTGAATAGATGGTATACCACAAATTTCTTAGCCATCAAGTCGAGAACATATGCTCTGCCAGCAGGGTGGGAAGCCACGAGGTTGCCAGTAACAACCCTCGTCAATCTGTCCACTTTATCCAAAAGATCTTCGCCGGATACAGATGAAATGGCATTGATGGGAGTGTTCACTGCTCTCATCAGGTCAGCCCTGTACGTTACAAGACGTTTGTCTTCTACTATTTGGCGGTACGACTCTTCCGCAGCGTCCTTCTTCTCCAGCAGCGCGACATAACGTTCCACCGCTTTGTTGTCCACGCAACGTTTCCGTGCTGCGGTAATCAAAAGGTTCTTAAAAGTCTGTATACATTGCCAAGATCCTAATTTCCAGTTTTTATTTCTTGGTGCATACTTGCTGATTTTATTTCGGGTTCTTGATTAGGAAGATTTATCTGTACGTTGTTATTTGCCGTGTCGGTGACGATAGTTGCGGCACTTTTCGCAGCCGCTATCGCTTCCTCGTCCAATTTTTCTATAAAGCAGATCAAATGTGTTTTAATGGTCTCGCGTCGCTCCCATCTGCGGCACAAAACTTACGAATTGCTTTCGCGGTTACGTCGTGGTAGTTTCTAAGTTTGCCGAGTAATTCTTGCGCTTTCTGCACGATTTCAGGTGTGGTAGCCTCTACTCGACACTGCTGCACGATCGATTGCATGCCGGAGTTGATGGTCTTCAGCGAGTCCATGGTGCTGGCCACTTCGTTCGGTATAACAGCTGACGAGTACTTCTTGGTGAGCTCCATGATGCTTTCGTAGAGTGAGTTCACTTGTTTCTGTACAGTCAGGATCTCATCCATACGTTCTTTCTCAGCAGCTTTCCTGGAAACAAATCCGCATTTATCCGGTTGGTTCTTACGCGAAGGTACAGTTATTAACGAGTTACTTTTTAGCCGCTGCTTCCATGTCCAACAGCTTCTGCCTTTCCACAGCACGAATCCTCTCGTCCATCAACTGAAAAGATACAACCGGTAAGTATGTTTTGCGGGGACAGGGACCCAGATGCGAATGGACTAACTTGAGCTCGTAACTCGTTCTCCTCTTTGAATTTCTGCAGCCGCATTTTGTCTTCTTCAAACCTATTTAAAATATATGTAAATACATTTCTTGTATAACACATGGACATCTAGCTAGGAATGTACCCATTGTGTAATTATTGGGGTTTAATTTGTATTTATTTTTTACCAAACTTTTAACCAACATCTACTGTGAGATACTTACTCAGCTACCAAACTAGCTCTTGTCTCTTCCATTTGGCGTTCACTTTCCAATTTACGTCTGATGTAGCATTCCCTTTCATCTTGAGCTGCCTTGTTGTAAATGGCCCCTATGCTCCTGGCAAAATGTTTCCTGCGTTCTGCAATGCTTTTCTACATGAAATTCAGTTGTAATTAAACAGATTCCCATCTGGTACATCTGCACCACTGTTTTAAAACTTAAATTCACCTCTGTGCTCTCTCTCAAGAAAGCTTCACGTTGCAATATTTTGGAATCCATGTCAGAGCAAGGATCATGTCCAAAATTTATTTCATCTACTGCTCCAATGACACGAGGGACCTTTTCTGGGACAGTTTTCATTTTGCCCCGTTTTAATGGGGCACCTGCAGGTCTTTTCTGCAATTGTGTGGTGAACTCGAAGCAAATAGGGTTCAGGCATGTTTTAAAATTGGATGCCCCTTTAATAATTTCCTATATGAAGCGAAATAACAAGGAGTTTATACACACATCTGACTGCTGAAATTAGGCCTATTTAATAAAACAAACCTCGATTGCGCCGTATGACCATTGACGATCGTACTTCAATTTACCTTTTTCCGAACGTCTTAACGCATCCGTTACCCATGATTTGCTTTCATAAAGTTTGTTTTCCTGCTCCGTGGATGGATCCATAATAATATAAATATAAAAACGTATCAAATTATAGCAAATTGTCAAACGGCACTAGAGTCCAGAATAATACTTGATCCGTGTGTTGAGACATGGCCATGGTTGAGAAACTTGAGATTATGATGTAGGCTACTCTCTAAATAGGGTGCCATTTGGGTGCCCCAGTCAAGGCCCAGTCAAAGAAGCGTACAAGTGGCACCCGGTTTAGAGAGTAGTACACGTCATAATCTCCGAACACGGAGTCTCGACCCTCGTGCCTAGGTATGTAGGATCATGTAGGTTTATTGGGTAGGATCAATGCAAGGAGGTTGGAAGTTTTGGGGTCAATACAGCTCATTGGTAGGATCAAGCACGTAGCAAGGAACTGCATCATCAAGGGGGCGGAGACGGAGGCCGTACCCACAATATAATTAAAATATATTGGCCGGTAAAATGCTGGCGACAGTCCAACATGCCAAAATACCCGAAAATACCTCGTAAACTCCAGAAACTACAATTTATTACAATGTATGTAGACTGTTTAGACTTGGTTTAGAGGTACGTCGTAACGAGGTTTCCAAGGCCACTGGTTTGTTCAATTGACGTCATCAACGGGGGAATCGAACACATCAAGCTCCACCCAGGGCTCCACCTCCAATGCACAGTTGCCGCTCGGATATCACTTATGACGTCAGCAACGGGGGAACCGAATCAACCAATGGCAGGCGACCATCTCGTTACGACGTACCTGGTAATTCTAAATACATTGAATTTATTAAAACGCTGTGGAGGCATGAAACGAGGAAAACAAATAATATTACCTATTAGCTGGTCGCCGGTTCACCACGTACGTACGTGACGTAATTTCGATCTTGACCAATGTCAAACAGACAAACTATAATCGGTAGATTAATTTTATATTATAGTAAGAGGTTATTAATATAGATTACACCTGCCAAAAGCTAGATTGCATAATGATTTCCTGGTTCTTGTTTTTTTATATAAAAAAATACCACGATAGCCACGCCCGCACGTTCGAATGTAGCCGATTGGCTAACATTGAAACCAATAGGATGACGTTTTGCCTCATTAGTAAACTGGCCTCCGGCCGGGGCGGCCGCGAGTCGACTCTTCCATCGGTCGAAGGTCGAATTACAAGTGGAGGGCGCCACCGTCGCGATTTTCGTCGAGGAAAACCACGTGCGTGAGGGAGCTGGGTCTGTGCTGGAGGTTGCTACTGTTCGCACGGCCAAGAAATTGCGGGTTTTTCGGTCGACCATCTATCCAGCGATGGCCCTGGGAACTGCGACCGAGAGCTGCGATGACCAACTAGGATGCCTATCGACGAAAACAACCGCTAATGGCGACGGTAGGGCTAATGGCGACGGTAGGGAGAAAATAATTACCGTCTTAAAATTACGTTGCCCCAACCTTTTCGCATCCCAAAAATAGGGATTTAGCGGAGCTAGTTACATCGTTATTTTCGGCTTTTCAAGCACGGACTTTGCGGCGCCTTCGATCGATTCGTTGTAGGCGCCGATGTTGCAACGAATTTCAATATATTTCATAAAACTGCGATCCGGGTGGTGCTTTACGTAATTTTTGTGCAGGAAAAAATGAGGGGGTCATTCGAGGACACGTGGAATGAGCCAATGCTGGGGTGCGAATTTTCCACGCGATTTTTCGAACGGAAACGCGAAGTTCGGCGAAATTCACAGCGATTGCAGCGTGCAGCGACGCAATCTTCGCTGGTTATTAGCGAAATAAAGCGGTAAAAGCCCGTATATAGGTTGTTTATTATGCGGTTTAATCGCAGACCGGATTGTTTTACGAGAGGATGCGATGTGTAAAAAGAGGGGAGATCGTTGGGAGCTGCTGCAAAACCAGCAGCCATGGCCGTCGCAATTTTAATGGAACGTATATTTCGTTGCGTGCGCAGCGCAGACGACGCGCTGTTCGTTCTATGTAGCCTCGCGCGCATGACGCAACCGCGCGAAAGTGGTGAGATGAAGATGGGTGTGAGAGGCTATGGAACGAATTTTTTGCTATGCGGTGCAGCCGCCATCAGAGCGCGCAGGGGTAGGGAAACGCGAAACCGATCTTGGGATTGTTGGGATCATAGTGCGGCCAAGAAAACGTGAACTTTGCGAGTGATTGCGAATTGTGGGCAGTTGGGGAGGAAAGCGCAATGTCGTCGATATCGTAAAAATTTATAAAGTTGACTTTGAGAGGGTGATTACACGCTGGAGAAAAAAAGCTGGAAAACCGGTATATTTTGGAAACTGGTTTGCGGCATGAACTGTACGATTGACCGCCGGATTATTGACCATCTAGTTGACTTTTTAAAAATACGAAATGGCATAATTAAATACGTTAATTTGAGAATAAAACAAGAATCACGGTAAATTCGTCTGATTTCAGGCGTTGCAAAGTATGCTTTGACCTGTGACCTTGTTTTGTTCTCTAAATGGAACGCATAAATCCAGTCGACGCAATAAAATGAATGAAGTAAGTTTTCCCTGACTTGACAATTTTTTCAGGAGAGGGTGAGGAGATTGGTAAATGTCAGTATGATGCAATATATAGATGAAATTGCTTAATTTGTCATAAAACTGATACAGTGCGTTTTTTAAAATCGGTGCGAAGAACGTTCGAATTTCAAAATGGCCGCCTTCTCTTTCAACAGCTTTGCGGTGTGTTCTGAATCGGTTATTACTATATATATTATATAAATATTAGGAAGTAATTTTTTTCTTTTATATCTAATAATTCTAGGTAAAAGTGAAGTAAAATGTAGTGAGAAATATGACAAAAGAATATAATTAGTTTAGTTTTTGCATGTTTACAACGTATCAGCAGTGAAGCTAGTTGTGTTTAAAAGAATGCAGTCAACCGAAAACATGTTGTCTGTCACCTTGTAAAAACATGCCCACAGTTAGAGGTTACAGTATAGGCCTACCCAGTTTAATTTAGTGTTTGTATAAATTTTTATATGACTGCATTATTTACCATCGCCGTATCTGTTTGATTACCGGCCATCTATGTTTGTGTATTGCCTGACCAAATGCAGATAAAATAAGAGTGGTTGTGGTAGCGATTGAAGGTTACGTCCATTGGGTGGAATTTTTTTGGTCGGTTTTCGTCAAGGAAGGAGAGAGCAAAGGGGGGGGGGGTATATAGCATCTTGTGACTTGCCATAAATAGATTTTTGGGGTTGAGAATTTTGCGAGAGAGAAAAAAAGAAGAGAAACGCTCGGTACTTGAGAAAGAAGACTACCGACTTGCTTTGAAATTATTTACGCGCCAAGTCAAAGCTTGCGACGACGTTATCGCTGATTTTCCAATGTTTTCAGACCGAGAATTGAATTCGAAAGAGGCGCGCTGTGACGTCACTGGCGGAGCGTCCGGAGTTGAAGCGCCGTTGCTCAACGGACACGGTCATGGTGAGAATGGCGCGAACGGCTCGAAAGACGAAGATGATCGCAGTTGTAGCCCGACGGAGACGGATAGTAGCAACGGTATTACGTCCAAGGCCACGAATAACGGCACAAGAAAGCAACAGTTGCAGAATAAGAAGAACAAGAAACGCCGAAGCGGAAACGGCAATGGCAACTTGAACGGAAACGGAGGGGAGCAGACGACTCAGCGGAACGGCGATGAAAGCAAAGCCGATTCGGTGTTCATGCAAGATGTTGGGTTCACGGTCAAGATTGTACCACCGTACACAGACTCGTTTGACATTCAGGTCAATTACTTACTTATTTATTATATCAGTTTGCCTGCTGTCATGGAATTCTTGGATTTCCTGGAAAATTCATCAAATTTTGAAATATGACATGGGAAAACACGAATGAAATTTTTGTGTAAAATGTTCATGGAAATCCTGTGAAGTCATGGTACTTACACTTTGTATTATTAATGTGGTAGACTCCCTATATCTTTTATATTTATTTATTTTTACTCTTAATTGTATAGCCAGATCCAAGTTGAGTTGCATTTTGAATGTGGATTCTTAACGAATGGAAAGAGATTTGATTTTATGATTGCAGGTGAGCTCAATGGAGCTGGTTCAGGAGATTCATCAGCTGCTGATGGACCGCGAGGACACTTGCCACCGCACGTGCTTCTCGCTGCAGATAGACGGCAACGTGCTGGATAACTTTGCGGAGCTCAAGAACATCGAAGGTTTGCAGGAGGGATCGGTCATCAAGGTAGTGGAGGAACCTTACACGATGCGAGAGGCGAGGATACACGTGCGCCACGTCAGGGACCTGCTCAAGTCGCTAGACCCAAGCGACGCGTACAACGGAGTGGACTGCAGCTCGCTCTCCTTCCTCAACGTCATAACCCAGGGAGACATTTTGGGTAGGTTTGTTACTGATGCGTCTTTCGACACGTGCTTCTCACCACCAATATGTTGCTTTGATTTTGTTATTGCCAGAGAAGAAAAAGTCGCGACAGGAGTCTGTGAAGTGCACGCCCCCTGACTACATAATGCCGGACTCTAAAGAACGGCCTCTTCTTCCACTGCAACCTCAGTTGAACGTGCAGAAGGTAGACTTCGGCTGTTGTAGTGAGATGTAAATCCTCGTGCTGAGTTTTTGTGTCGCGTGCAGGGTCCGCAATGCCTCAAAGTCCTGACGGCCAGCGGCTGGAATCCTCCTCCAGGGACAAGGAAGATGCACGGTGGGTTCAATGCAAATGATATTGCGCACCTAATGCACCTACTAACATACAGTTTTTCATATGTTTTTATTAGGTGACCTGATGTACCTGTACGTGGCGACCTTGGAAGACAGACGTTTCCACATAACCGCGTGCACCCGCGGATTCTTCGTCAATCAGTCGACCGAAGAGGAGTTCAACCCGAAACCTTCGCCACCGAATCACTTGTGCCACTCGCTTATCGAACTCCTATGTCACATGAGTGCAGGGTTCAAGAAGAACTTCTCGAACTTGCAGAAGAAGAGAACTCAGCGGCACCCGTTCGAGAGGGTGGCCACTCCGTACCAGGTCTACCAGTGGACGTCCCCTCAACTAGATCACAGCATCGATGCTATCCGAGCCGAAGATGGTGCGTACCATCTTTATACGGAGTCTCCTTTTGCACTTACTTTTCCTAACCAGATGCGTAAAAATCACTGTAGCCTCTTCGTCTAAGCTCGGTTACGAGGAGCACATCCCCGGCCAGACCCGTGACTGGAACGAAGAACTCCAGACCACGAGGGAGTTGCCTCGCAAGAGTCTTCCGGAGAGGCTGCTCAGAGAACGTGCCGTGTTCAAGGTGCACAGCGACTTCGTGGCGGCCGCAACCCGCGGTGCCATGGCAGTCATCGATGGCAATGTCATGGCCATCAATCCGGGAGAGGAAGCTAAGTATGTGACTGGAATGAAAATACGTGTTATCTGCAATTTATTCTTATTGGTGAATGTGTTTTGCGTGGGCAGGATGCAGATGTTCATATGGAACAACATATTCTTCAGCTTGGGGTTTGATGTCCGTAACCATTACAAGGAACTTGGAGGCGATGCAGCAGCCTTTGTTGCACCGGTTAGTAACTAGCGTAGTATACGATATTTGTGCACGTTGATGGGTGGGGGTGTTATAAAGTGTTTTTTTTTTGGTGCGTGCAGCGAAATGATCTTCAAGGTGTGAAAGTCTACAGTGCTGTTGACTTGGAAGGGTTGTATACTCTGGGAACCGTAGTGGTTGATTACAGGGGTTATCGAATCACCGCACAGTCTATTATTCCAGGTAAGGGTATTTTATATTGGTGGCTGTTGTAGGGCTGTAATGTTAATAATTGTCTTTTTCATCCAGGGATTCTTGAACGTGAACAAGAGCAGTCTGTTGTATACGGGTCAGTTGACTTTGGCAAGACCGTGGTCACTCACGATAAATATCTCGATTTGGTAATTGAAATTTGGATTATTGGATTTGAGATCAATCGATCAGTTGATGGTTTTCATTGTGTGATTTCAGCTTAAAAAAGCAGGTCATCACCTAAAAGTATTGCCACACAGGTAACTGAAACAACGCTGTGGAAGATACTTTGAGTGGTTTTTGCTTCATAACAGCTTGATTTGTAGCGTTTTGAACGAAAATGGCGAGAAAGTGGATATTTGTTCTTCCGTCGAATGCAAAGGCATCATTGGAAATGATGGCCGTCATTACATCCTCGATCTTCTCAGAACGTTTCCTCCGGATGTCAACTTCTTAAAACGTGAGATTTACAATTTGATTTTTCGTGTTCAAACTCATGTCTAATCTTCTGTTCTTAAACCACATTGAAAACACTAGTGCCTGGTGTGGAATTGGAAAAAGAAGCGAAGATGATGGGCTTCCCAATTGAGCACAAGCATAAACTTTGCTGCCTACGGCAGGAGCTTGTCGACGCTTTCGTGGAGTGAGTTGAACAAACCCAGCTGAAATTTTGTAGTTTGCTTAATAGTTTGGAATATGCAGGACTCGATACATGGTATTCATAAAATATGCCGCGTTTCATCTGCAACAGCTGGGACGTAAGCAGATGCAGTCGAATGAAAAAGAAAATACGAAGGTTTTGTTTGGAATGCTTCCTCTTCAATTTAGAAGTGTTTCGTCAATAATACGTGTATTTGAAACAGTGCCTAGAATTGAAGGATATCGACATCGATGACGATACGGATGCAAATGGTGATGCAAAAATGAATGGCGAACACATACCTAGTATACAAAGGGACGTGGTCGCGAACGACAAGCCGAATGATGAAGCCAAAAAATTAGTGGAGTCCATCACCGAAGGGGAGAAGAAGGAAAGTGAGTGTTTATAATGAAACCCGGTGAAGGTCATGTACCGAAATGACCGTATTTTCATTTTGTTTAGTGGAACAAAGCACAAAAGAGATAATTCAGAAAGCTTGCGAGGCTGTTGGTTCTTTGAAAGAATCTGGTAATTGTCCTCTTCTTTCCACTTTACTCGGAATATTTCTTCATCCTGATGAATAAAGTTACTTTATTGCGTGTTTAGAATTTGACATCCGTTTCAACCCGGACGTATTTTCTCCTGGAGTTCGGCACGCAGACCCTGATGTGCGTGTGAAACTTAGTTACGGTTATCACCGTTCATCTATTTTTAATAACATGTTGGAAATTATGTCATGTAGGGTGAACAGTTGAAACGAGAGAGACAATTGGTGAAAAATGCTGCCGATTTCCTCCTCACTGCTCAGATCCCCGGCTTTGTAAGTTAACAGCGATGTAGTTTGTGGAACTTGCTGGAAATTTATTACCCGTACGTTGTTTGGAAGTTGAGGGAATGTGCCGATCACACCGCATCGCCCATCGATGGTGCGACCCTTTCGGAGGCGCTGCATAACAGAGGCATTAACATACGGTACCTTGGAAAGATTGCCGATTTACTGGCCAAAGTTCCTCAGCTTGAGCACATCCACGTAAGTGAAAGACCTAACTTTCACGAACCAAAGATATTACACGGGTTAGTGACCGACTCGTTTTTCGTTGCAGGCGATCGCGGTGTCGGAGTTGATATGCCGCGGCGCGAAACACGTGTTCACCGCGTTCATGCAATCGATAGACATGATGGGGCTGTCTGGCGCCATTTGTCATTTCCTCAACTGCTTCCTTTCGTCTTGTCTCAACCCACATGTGCCAATATCAGCGGATGAGGTTTTGTATAGTCTAGTGTGCTATCGCCACAAGCGTAACGTGTGTCTCTCATCGAAGCACTTTGCTACTCTTTCAGCTGCAATGCAAAACAATGAAGAAAAAGAATCGGCGCAGCAAGAAAAATAGCTCGTTTGCAATGATCGGTGCGTGTAAAAGGAAAATTGGAATAAGTGGTGTACATGTGATCGTTATTGTCATCTTTTTGTGTGTGTAGGGAATAACGATTGGACGAACCTCACGCCGAAGTCTCTTTGGGGTGATCTGGAATCGGAGCTGAAGTCTTACTACGACTGGGATCTGAAAGTGGATGGCGTGGACGCGGCCGTGGAAATGTACAAAGTACAGAAAGTGTCGCTGCTAAGGTCATTCTGCCTGAAGACCGGCATTCAGATACTATTACACGAGTACGTCTTCGATAACAAATACCGGCAGACTTTCACCGAGGATGACGTAGTCAATATATTCCCCGTCGTCAAGCATATAAATCCTCGTGTAAGTGATGGACGGTTTGATTGATGGACGGGATGCGATGCGGAGTTGAATGTTAACGACATTTTTTTTTTGCAGGCATCTGATGCGTATCACTTCTACACTACCGGGCAAACAAAGATTCAGCAGGGCTACCTAAAAGAAGGATATGAACACATTGTAGAAGCCCTCAACCTGTTGAACAACGTGTATGGCGCGTTGCATCCGGAGATCGCGCAGTGCCTCAGGATGCTGGCGAGGCTCAACTACATCATGGGTGATTACCCGGAGGTACGGTAGACGCAACCTGGTCCACTTCAAGGTAGTCTGGGGTATAACCTTGTTTGTTTGCGTAGGCAATGTCTTACGAGCAGAAAGCGGTGCTCATGAGCGAAAGAGTAAACGGTATCGACCATCCGTACACCATCACGGAGTATGTGAGTGACCTAAAACTTACGTGCTTGTTGTAATAAAACTTTAGTGGATAGTTGCAGAATATAATCTAGCGATCAAAACGTTTTGCAGACTCACTTGGCACTGTACTGTTTCGCCAACTCCCAAGTACCAATAGCCCTCAAGTTATTGTACCATTCGAGATACCTGATGTTGCTCGTGTGTGGGGAAAATCATCCCGAGGTTGCCCTACTTGATGTAAGACGTTGGAAAATATGTGAAGTAACAATAAAACAATATTGTAAAATGGAATCTCCTTCTATCTGTTTCAGAGTAATATTGGACTGGTGCTGCACGCCATTGAGGAATATGATCTCTCGTTACGCTTTCTCGAGAAAGCTCTCAACTTGAATATCAAGTTCGTGTTTATACACTTTTCTTGCATCAAACATTTAAAGGTTGGAATGACGGGTTTGTTTATTTACCGTTGCGCAGGTTTTACGGAGCACGTAGCCTGAAGGCTGCTGTAAGCTACCATCTGGTGGCACGCACCCAATCTTGTTTAGGTGACTTCAGGGGAGCTCTGCAAAACGAAAAGGAGACTTACACCATCTACAAACATCAGGTACGTATTTGGAAGTGTTGCGAAGTTTATCGCATGCGACATTTTTAACACCGAGTTTGAACCAAGCAGTTAGGAGAGGATCACGAGAAGACCAAGGACAGTTCAGAGTGCCTTAGACATCTGACACAGCAGGCAGTTGTCCTGCAGAAAAAGATAAATGAGATGTACGCGGGGAAAATTGGCAACTCGGCTTTCCCTCCCATCCAGGTACGGTGACGTCTATTGAATGAACGGTGACACATGATGTACACGATTGATACTGTCCAACAGATTCATCCACCACCAATGGGTAGTGTGCTGGACATGTTGAACGTTATCAACGGAATCCTATTCGTACAGATAAGGTAGAGAGAGATTTAATCTCGGGTAGATTTTTTACAAACTCTAACTTTGTTTCGTTCGCTTTTCGATTTGGAAGCCAACAAGACATTGAAAACTTCAAAGCCGAAATAGAACTTTCCCAGAAGAAGGACTTGGAAAATGGCAAATCGCAAAGTATCCAGAGTGCCAAGAAGCCGATAGAGGATGTGACGACGAGTCTATTGCAGGAGTTGGACGTGGTGGGAAGGTGAGTTGTCGAGGAACCCATCATCCAAAAAAAAATTGGACATTGTCTACACGTCCAGGACGTAGCTGTAGTTTTGAAAAGAAAAAATGAAAATAACAGATGAAGCAGGACCAATGTGGTCTTCTGTTGCCCGATCACCAAATAAACATCGTTATCTGCGAACCGCTGACAAAAACGCAAACAGAAAACACTTAATTTGTAGACTATCTGCACAGTGTTCTTCCAAGAGTGCAGAATGTTGCGTATAATTACAATTGTGGGTAACGAGATCGCGGGGAATTTTCAATTTTCCCCCGATGACACGACTACGTAGCTTTTTACGTCCGTATTTGTCATCGCGCGACGCCAATCGCAACGAAGTGGTTATAGGAGATAGTTATATTTGGGCAAGATTGATAACTACTATTATGATACGATTACGACACTTTAAAGTGCAGGTTGATGCGAAAGAATCGTATCGGTTTCTAGTGAGAAAAATATCCCCGTAGCGCATTGTCGATGCATGTGAAGCACGGTGTGAAAATTCTAGTTTTGCATTCCAGTCATTCAACCTAATAAAATGATAGTATTAGCTTAGATACCTTTGTTTTTAGAATAAGGTTGTGTAGTGAAAGGTATTGCACGGTAGGCATGGTTGTCAAGATAGTTATTTTTGTTTTTTGAATGACGAGTGCGGGATTGTGCAAAAAGTGGCGCAATAATTTATAAAAGCTGCCTTTTGAACACTTCGAAATGGAAAATAACAGATGAGTATAAATTGCATAGAGTACGTGATTGAAATATGGTTAACTACCAGTGTATGCAACGTGAAAGTACATAGGATTCGTAGGATTAATAATAATTACTTGTAGTTGAAGAACAGTGGATAGATATCTTCAGTCTGAAGATTTAAAATTCACTGTGAAATAATAACGAATTCTCATTTCAAACATAGATGTGTGGAACAAAATTTGTTATTGATGCCTTTTTTTTATAAACAATAATTTACAATTTGCCTATCGTAATCGTGGAGTTGATAAGTTCGTTTGTGATTAGCATGGAAAAATGTATACTATACATTAATTACGAAGTTGATTTGAAGATTCTGGCTAATTTCTCTATTGTCAAGCATGCAATCTAGAAAATTCCAAGTTGACTAAAGAAAATACAGAAGTTTGTCTAGTGGTTGTATTGAAAGTATCTAAAGTTTGTATTTAGTGTAATTGTTAGAACTATGACAAGAAAGGTGAAGGTTCGGGTTTTCCTAACAATATCATGCCAAATTGAATGCATCGTAACACGTTAAACCTTTGTAAATGTGAAAATTTGCTTGGATTTTGTAAGAATTGTGTGTGAATTGACAAGGAATGACCTGTTCGTAAGATTTATTAAGTTTCTGTTTGACATATGATGATGCGCACAAATGATGTGCTTGCACTGCTTTTGGAATTTCATCTCAACCTTACTTTCTTTGTTTATAGGTTGGATTATGTTAGGTTTTTGTATCTTTTAGAGATATTTTTTCGAGTTCCAGCAGGTCCATTACTATTGGTTCCTACATGGACTCGGTCTGTTGTTTGAATTACCGTTTGCTATGCACATGTGAAGCCATTAATTATTGTTGTCATGCGATGGAGTTCATTGATTTTCATTTTACAAGTGCTGCTTTCTCATTTCTGGCGTGAAACTGGTCATTCCCAGAAACCCAGAATGATAAAGAAGCAATAGATTTATTAAGTATTTTGGCTCGAACATGTTAGTAGCAAATGTGTAATAACTTTCGTAGCTGTTTTCCGATTGCCAATCATTGTAATAGTCTGCCAGGTGGGAAAGGTTACCGCAGTGTGTAACCGTTTAGATTTCTATTTTTCTTACGTTAGAATTGCAATATGTTTTAGTATAGCATAGTACTATAGTTGTTATACCGAGATCAAAAACAAAACACCGGGCATGCGTAGTAATAAGATTTTATAAATACGCAGTAAGGTTTTTCTAAATAAACTGTTTATTTTGCACAATGTTCCGCGATGTCATTTGAATTTGTTTTTTAGGAACTGAAGCACTTGGTGCATGGAATCTCGTCCCAAATCCCCTCCCAACCAATGCATATCGGTTATAATTTTGTCGCCGACTTCTCGAACGCAGATCTTGCACCGAAGTATCGGTGGCGCGGTGGCTTTGCTCTTCGCGGTGTCCGCGCACAACCCGTTCACTTCAGAGGTTCCTTCGTCATCCTGCTCCTTTCATATTATAATTTACTTTTTAGTTGTATTATTTATTAGCAGATAGCTGTGGATATTTTACACACACACACCTGTGCAGTGGCGGGCGTCGATTCCTTGCGTTTGTCTTCCATCAACAAAGCTCTGCGCTGCCTCCGTTGGTGGGCCCACGTGACCGAAGCTGCCGAGAACTCGAAAGAAGCCGAACTTCCGTTGGACGCGTGCCTGGAGATTGTCATCTGAAGAAAGCGGGGAATGGTATTGTACCGTGCGTAACGTCAACGTTCAGAAATGTATTTTCTCCAGACCTTGAGTTGTGTCAGAAGTTGCTTCACCTTCTTTAGAACATCCGGCACAGTGTAAGATCCGTTGCTTTCGTGCCTTGGCATTTCAATAGTAAGCGGTCGACTTTTTCCCGGCCGTTTGTTTTTTGGCACCTGTTCAAAGTGGATGTACCGTTAACTTAATTGGTATTTGGCTTCTAACGTTTGCCAAGACTTTACGTCATGTGAGGAAAGTAGAAGCCACTGACAAAAAATGTATTTTCACTTATATTGTGGTTTTCAATAATTACGTTCTTCCCAGTAAATGTGCAATACAGTAAAAACTCCACTTCAATAAATACCAACTTTTAGAAGTGAAACTTGATGTAAGAAAGTCCACGAGATACCCCACCGCATCGTCTTGCCTTGACAGAACTCCGTGGTGACAAAGTTTTTGATGCCCTTCTCTACCAAAATCCCTTTCACAGAGGTAAGTGAGCTTTTCTTACCCAAGAGTGTCGAGTAGATCCTACAGACATTGATCACGGTGTTAAGTTTTGTCAGGTTAATTTGCAGGAATGAGAATGGAGTCGCGCGCGTACCCTACTCGACGACCTAATTGAAGACTGTCCGCGATCATTGCCGAAACAAATGCAACTTCTCCTCCAGATGTGATGGACTCCGTGCAGTTGGCGGCGTTGCAAGACCTCGGTGGAGTCCTCTCGTACGGTTTGCGGCCTTTCGCAACCGGGTTGGCTTCTCGTTCGTCCGAGAAGAACGGCGGGTTACACATGCAGAATGTATACGTGCGGTCTTCCGACTGACAGCTGACGGCATCCAGAAGAGGGGAACTTGTTGCAGTTGCCTTCAGGACTAAGGACGAAATAAGATGGATGACGTCAGTACTGTAAGTAATATAATGTAGACTGGGAATGGAAAAGTTGTGTGTGTTATATGTCATTGCATAGAAGCCATTTTATTGCAAGACGGTAATACAATGGAATTCCAATGAAAAGTAATAATATTGTCTCCATATTTGCAGATGAAAAACTGGTGATAGTGTTGCAAATACCAGTGATAAATTCACCAAGCTGGTTGGTGGCTACGTTTTGGGATGCCGATGTAAACGCTTCTTCGTCAACTTCCGTCGCCAAGAATTGCCATTTGTTGAGAGTGTAACCCAGAAGAGGGTAGATGCAAGCTACACCAGTGCCTTTGTTATAAACAGATGAAAACTGGTAAGTATATATAATTATTATATTTTAAAAGAAAACATATATGATCTCGAGTTTGCATGTGTAGCGCAATTTAATTGAAATAATAATTATACATAGCAGTAATAATACCAATGTCTATTCCTCGTACCACTTCATTTAGTGGTGTACAATCTGAAGGTAAAGTTGCAATGAGATCCTCTAACCAATGGATGTAATTTAACCTTGATGGCAAAGTTGGTACTAGATGATTGCTGGGGATGTTCACAGTCAAATTGAAATCTCGTTTCAGCAAAGCTGTAGTCAATGCTCTCAGTGCTTCTGGGTTCTTAAAGTCGATCGTAACTTTTCCCGCAACATCCTATATACAATTACAAAATACAAACTTCAATCTTCATATTCTGCGCAGTCGAAATGACATTCAAATTTGGCGTTCCATTTTTGCCCTTACCTGATTGGCGTGTTGCCTGAATTCGGGAAATTGAATAGCCAACTCCTTGAAATCCGTACGTGTCCTATAGATATTTCGCGGATGCATGAACTTATTCAGCGACATTTTACGCGTTTTATAAACAAAAACGCATAGAACGAACAAAAACTTGACCGATGCGAACTGCGTTCAAAACGATAAAAGGGAGTCAGCTGCAGCGTCATCTCTCGGGCGATATAGAAAGCTGAAGTCAGATCGTAGGGATCATGTCACACGGATCGCGCGGCGGTTAATTCAATTTGGAATGTGGCGTTCGATTCGCTCGAAATGTCGAAAGAGAACGCTTTCGCAGAACGGAACGTTCCATTCACGGAGCCATCTTTAGTCGTCACCGCATCGGCATCGTTATTTGTCCTAATTCTTCGTAAAATAACTCCGCCAACTTGTAAGTTTCGCAGTGGTTTAACGTTTGCAACTATCTTGCGCGACAATTTATAGCCGCGCAACACCTTGCTGAGTTTCATAGCATAGATGAACGGTTGCGAGCAAGAACGTTGCGCGTGCAATATGTTGAGCGCAATAAAGTAGTCGTTTATTGTGTACACTCGTTTTTCCTTTGTTCTCAGCATCTAAACCGTACACCGTTTGCAAATCGGGTTTTATTTAAACACTGTGAAATGGTGTTGTCTTCGACTCCAAATACTATCGGGAAGCAGACTGGGGATTCAAACGAAATTTCGAACGTGAAATTTGGAACGACGCTGTCACCCGTTAAACCGAACGTTCCAATTTACAATGCTGCATTTTCCGACGACGAATTCGACGAAGTGCAATGGTTCGACAACGTAAATCCTGCTTCCAGTAACCGAAAAATTTGGGGGCCATGTCTGAAGTGCAGTTGTGACCCACAATGCGAAAAATGCAATCACAAACGCCAATATGTGATTGTGGCGGAAGAATCAAAATTCAAGGATTCTTCAACCTCAAAGGAGATGGAAGATGAATTCTACGATGTCACTGGTAGATATTACGTTGAAAACTCCATTTCGGTGTCCGTGGAGCTGCTGGAATCTTCGGTGGAAGATATCACGAGAAGATTGTCCGCGATGGCCCAGCAACCTGGAAGGTATATTCAGAAGCATAGTATATGTAGGGAACTTCTGTGTTATGTATTTCTTGTAAAACTGGAAAATATATAGTGAGTGGGCCATCTTCTTGACGGCTTCATTCTGGGTGAGACACGACGTGCGGCGCAGACTGCAACATACGGTGCCGCTGCTGAAATGTGTTAAATTTTCCAACATGGCCACCAACGACTACATGCGATGTTGCAAGTACATCCAGCTGTGGGAGCTCAATGGAATCCCAGGGTTAATTCAAGTCTTACAAAGTGGATCGTCAAGGTACGTACGCATCTGTGTTGCCTTGAAAGCCGGAAACCATGCAATCAGTATTCATACCTTATGTACATTTCTCAAATATTTTTCCATTATACAGCAAAAGGATGTTATCAGATTCTGGAGAAGGAAGAATCACACGAGAAGTAAAGGTTTCAAAAGAGTCGGTGGTCTTAATAATTGGTGGCAAGACATCGACATCAAGTTAGCTATAGTAGATCGATGTATCAACATTTGTGATTTGTCTGACTTAAATGAAAATTCTTATATATAGGAATGGTTCTTATGGGCAACGGTGATGAGAAAATGGAATGGAGATCCGTTGGGAACCAAATGCCGCATATGGATCGCGCTGCGTGTGTCGCTCTGGATGGCTTTGTCTACGTTTGTGGTAAGATTTGTCAGGTTTTTGCAGGGTCTACTATAATGGAATTCCTGGATTTCCTGGAAAAGTCATGGATTTTTATAGTATTTTCAATGCGGTAGACATCACTGTATTTTATACCCTGTCGCGGTGGCACTAGTAGTAATACGTGCATCACTGTAGGTGGGTGGACTGGTGATGGCACCAATTACATCAATGGTCAGTCCCTGAAACGAGTGTCCAATTTCCTGTGGAGATTCGATCCCTTGGGAAAGACGTGGACCGCTTTGAAACCTATGCGTTATGGCCGCTCTCTCCATTCCATGGTTGCGCTGAGTGGCATGCTGTGTGTCTTTGGGGGTGTGGACGATGACGGCGGGTACGTTGACCAGCTCCCTCTGTATCTTTGTCAGTCTTGTGAACCTTTCCATACTGAACCAACATTAGGTTGATGAGTTCTACCGAGTGCTACCATCCAGAGATAGACAAGTGGTCGAAAGGCGAAGAGATGCCCATGCCGATGTGCGCGATGGCGTCTTGCAGGTACAACGGGCAAGCTTGGCTAGCCGGAGGATTGATGCAGGACCAGGCCACCGGTAAAAAAGGGGTCATCACCGACCAAGTCCTGGTGTACAACCCGCTTTTGAGGAATTCCAGCCGATGGTTCCTTGCGACGCCGCTCAGGGTGCCGCGGGCTTTCGCTTGCCTCACGCTTGTCGAAGACACTCTGTACCTGGCCGGTGGCTTGTGTAAGTTTGCGGACGGTACGGTCAAGTGTGTGTCAGATGTGGACGTGTTTGAAGTGACGGAGGATACTTCTTGGTGGAGACACCGCACGGACTTGCAACATCCCAGGAATTCTTTCGTAGCAGTTTACATTGGTACTTAACTTTGAAATTGTGAATACCAATTGGAGGAGTTGGTTCTATTTTGTATTTCATTTTTAGGGGAAACACTTGTGTTTATTGGTGGAGTTACATCTGACAACACCCTGCTGTTGTCCGCCGAGATCTACAACACCAAGTCCGGCAAGTGGACGTTGGCCGCTCATGCACTGCCCGAAACCATCACGGGTTTGACTGGCGTAGTCATTTAATCACTATAATATGGTGGTGTCACGTTCACATAACAAATATATAATCCACTTATTAAAGATGGCTGCCAAATACACGTGTACTTTGCTGTACCTTATTGTTTTATCAGATATTTTTATAGGATTGCTTCTTATAGCAACGTCAAATACCTATAGTTCGATCATCAGATTGGATGTTTGCAATGGCCAACCAGTTATTGTGACATTGAAGATAAAATTTCGACATTTGGATAACTATTATCGGCTTATTGCACCAAACTAAAATCTGGCGACAAAGATAAACAGAATGACGGATTTTGAAATGAGGTCTTGTTATTATACTGTATATCCAAATACACCTAGGTATTACATGCATATTTGGTCTGCTTTAATGGAAATGGATGCCAATGGAGTACAAAAGTATGGCTTTACGTCTGATTTAACAAGCACATGATTGACATTATACGATCAGCGCTCTTTATAAGAGCATCTGTGTGATCAAAATTTGACTATTATAGTTAACTGCATCCTTTGTGTCAGAGGGCTGGTACAGGGGAATTACAATATGAAAGGGGCCTTCAAAGAGATGTAATGTAGTCAAATAGCATCCTTGATGTGACCTTACATGAATTTACCTGTGCAGAGTGCTGGAAAATGAATTCCCTGATCATGATGTTCAAACAAGAGTGGTTCAAATCAAGATTGAACTGGTGTATGCCTTAAAAGACAAAAATGTGGCCTATGCTTCTATTCGTTCATGCAATAGACATATGACTTGATAGATGTTAACAGCATGTGTAAAGTCAGGATTTGGTAAATGCCAACTGTTTTAATTGTTGGCTGCTTCTGGATTAATTGTGGCTACTATACAGAAGCATATTAGTGTAATCAACTCTTGGTGTAAGTGGGGGCAAAATGGATACTAAAAAATTCCATTGATACTGCTGCACCTACCGAGTTCTATAACCAAGTGGTTTTGGTGTTGGAAACTATCCAATCACTGCACAACATTGCTATAATTGTTGATGTAGGTTGTTGCGTACAGCGATAAGTTCTCAGGGATTTATTTTTTTTATAACAAATATTGCATTATCCCAAAGATAGTTCATCTTGCGTTGCACTTTACTATAGCTATATCAGGTCAGGTGATGTTATCAGATGTTTGGAAAGATAGTTTGGTGCGAGATATCTCACGTCTGTATATAAAGCTGGAGGTGAATCCAAGCAAATCCGTCTGTTGTGTCAAGTAGTTCATCAAGGAACTCAAACTCGTAAGTGTGACATATATTTAGTTGGTTGTTCTTATAGGAAATATATTGAAATATTGAAAGTGCCTGATTGTTTGATATATAGTGAAAATGATGCGCTACATTGCTTTGGTTGCTGTTTTGCTGATGGTGGGTGCTGAGGCCAAGGTGTTCACACGATGTGAACTGGCCCAGGAGCTTGTCTTCAACCAGGGATTCCCTGAGAGCCAAGCTGGAGACTGTGAGTGAACACTAATGATGTTATTCTTGTTGATTGGAATGTAAAAATGTCATGGTTTGGTGGACAGGGGTTTGCTTGTGTGAAGCCGAGAGCAGCAGGAACACCGCCGCCAAGGGTGGACCAAACTCCAACGGTTCTTACGATTACGGTCTATTCCAGGTACGTTTAGCTCACAACATATTTGGTTTGTAAGGTAGCTAAAATTGAGGAATAACTACATTCTGTATAATAAAAAACACATTTTAACGTCAATTTTGTGAACAGATCAACGACTACTATTGGTGCGCGCAAACCGGCGCCGTCGATTACAACGACTGCAACGTGTCTTGCAATAGTATTTACATATTTACATTATTATTTGTTATATACAGTAAGTACACCTTGATATATTTGGTTTGTTTGAAATTTAGACTTGCTTGACAACGACATAACTGATGATTCCAAGTGCGCACATCTTGTATACAACAGACATGGATTCACAGCATGGTAATGTTACTTATATCCATCGATCGATTCAAAGTGTAGTTTGTCGTTTTGAAACAACACTGTATAACATGGATGAATGATTTATAGGTACGGATGGATCAACAAATGCCAGGGACAAGATGTGTCTGGTTACGTTGCCGGATGCTTCTAAATGCCTTAACCTTGCAATGATGTAATATAGTGAATTAAAAATAAAAATTAATTGACTATATTCTAGACAGTGTCTTTTCGTGTGCATATTTATACAAATTACGAGACGAGTAACGTGTTCTTTAATGCATGCAGTGGTATATTGAAACATGCTGAAGTTGTACTCCCATTATTCTTGTTACTGCATGATGTTATGCAACAGATTGAACTGCGTGTAAATTGATTGCCTCATGTTGCCCCTTGTTTATGGTCTGCATGCGATGTCTATAGTTTTTGCTGCATGCACAAGTTGCATGAATGTGAAGCAAAACATCATTTATCACAAGTGCATTTATCATTGCATGACGTTATTATATGGATGAAAGTAATTGCTGCCATTATTGGGACCCGCGAGTATTTGTTACTTTTTCCAAGGAGGTTGGAACTCCTTGACTTTTTCTTATGATTTTGAGTACCTACGTATAACATACTTTTTTCCTCAACGCGTTTTTCATACTTAATCTTTGACCTTTGATCTTTCATATCACAAATAAGTTTTCTGTGTATTCTATTATATTGCTTGGTACACCAGCTCGAATGCGGATCGAAATTATGGTGCAGCTGTAGATGTACAAAATACAAATATTCATACGTTATATACTCAACATATTTTATTATTCCTAATTATTATTCGATCTTAAAAGCCTTGATCAACCTACAATATTTGAGTCATCACAAATAATAAGTACGTACCATTTTTCAGGTATATAATTTAGTATATGGAGAAGTCAATTGATTATTTCAGTGTATATGTTACCGCCAAAGTGAGCAATCAGCCAATGTGAATAATAAAAACGTAAAATCGCCGATTAAGATTCAGCTAACCGTTTTACGACAAAAACACCGTAAACCTAAAATGACCGCAATGTCCAAATACGTGCATGCATTAAACTAGCTTTCGTTAGTTTCGAATGGTTAGTTTAGGTTTATTCTTAACTGCGCTGGTAGTTATGGTAAGT
>JAQIWR010000067.1:0-33538 GCA_034695945.1 Glomeris hexasticha
AATAATAATAATAATAATAATAATAATAAGAATAATAATAATAATAATAATAATAATAATAGTCGTCAGTGCTGCACATAATTATGTCTAAATTATGCAGAGTTTCTGCAGGTATTGGTTAATAACGGGGGATGAACTGCACGATGAATAACACGCGGCCGCAAGCTGTTGCACCGACAGCAATTCGAAATGAATAGAAGGGCATATTTTCTAGATATAGACCTTCTTTCATTTCTGCAATTTATGCACTATAGTGCAGTGTGCCTTGCGTGTGTCAGTGGGTTTGCAGTGTGAGGGGGAGGGGGGATAGTAAGAAAGTAAGAATAAGAAGAGGTATAGCGTACAGAGCGACAATAGGTACACGCATATCTTGAAAGAAGGACCTCTTCATACATAAGGGTAACCTTTGCCTGTTGTAATAATACCCTATGACCTGCACAATGCCACATTTTCCTTGCTTTTGAACCGAGTTGAAAAGTAAAAGGGCAAGGTTTCGCCACCAGGGGGAAATACGGTGCTGTTGAGCAAGACACGAGAATGTGCTCCTTTTATTCACCATGATCACATTACCAGACCAGATTCACTATACAAGATACACAATTTGTTCTGAATTGGTTATATATTTTCCATATGGTAAATGACGTAAAAGTCTACGAGTTGGAACTAAGTTGCGGCTTGATATAGTTGGGCGAATGCGGTGATGTTAGATGTAACTGCCCCCTAATTAATGTCCTTTATATGGTTAAGAAAACAATGTACAAGTACTTGAAGTGGAAATCCTAAAATGTTACTTGGTCTTAATAGACAACTCTCAATTTCATTGTCTGAAAAATTGGATTAATGAGTAAGCACTTTTCGGTTTGTTTGCGCAAAATCGATTATGTTCACTTAAAACTGAATATAGCAAGTGTTGCCCACTGCTGAAATAATTTCCAGTAGTTGTTTTTTTTTGTGTAATTCTACTTGAATTGCAGTGTTATTTCCATTCGATTGGCTTGTGTAAAGTAGTTCCAAGATGGCGTGGCCATCATACAGTGCCGCGCGATCGATGCCTGTTTTTGGGCAATTGCTTGCAGGTGGCGCTGATTGCGTGATAAATGAACTCGTTGAAAACAATGGCCTGTGTTTTTGATTGCCAAAAGGGGACGTTGAAATGAGCGCTGAAATTAGAAAATTATTACTTGTGATCTCGCGTTTATCACGCACTTTTTCCCCACTTTTATATCTCCTAGCCCTCTTAGGCCTAGATTATTTAATTACCCAAACGGGTGGATTCAACATATTAAATTACTTGCTAATGATCATTGCCCCAACACGCTTTCAATGTTTAATTCTCTCGGTTTTAACACCAATAAACCAACATTTTTGTTTTCTCGGAAGAAAAATTTATTGACTGTTTCTGAATTTATATAAGGAAAACCATTAAAGATACATCCATAGTTGCAATTTAAAAGTTGTAGAGCGTCATTTGTTCAGTAAGAAAAATATTTTGGGAAAACTCTTAGTGATAATATGACGATTCCAGAGGAGTTGTTTTTTTAAGATTTCGTGAGAGGCTTCACTGCAAAACTGCATTATGTAGTATTGCATGTCTCCTGCAAGACGTTTGCAGTGCATAGAAATTAAAAACCATATATATTCCTACTGAGAATTTGACGCTCTACAACTATCAAATTTGAACTATTAGTGTACGTTTAATGGTTTTTGAAATATAAATTCCAAACCAAGTTTGGAAATTGTGTTTTGTTTTCCGTCAAACTGATATCATATAAATTGGGTCAACTTGATTTATGAATTCTTATAAAATGCATGTTATGGAACCAATGTTTTATAAACCCAATTGGTACTTTAATTCTGAATTGAGTGGACAAATTTTGCTTATTTTATTACCTGTTCGGATAATCGAGTCACCAGATAAAAACATGCATTTATTGGTCTTCCATTTTTGTATACAGAATTTTTGTATGTCAACGTTGGTCGGCCGCTTTAAAGGGCGTGGCTTATTATCTACCAATTGACGACGTTTTTTGAAGCCCCTCCCAATCGGCTGTCGTGTCTGTAAATGAATGGTGCAGTCATGTATATAAATGAAGGGTCCCTTGCATTTTATTTATGAAACACAGGACAATCTAAAAATACATGTGTGCTTTGTTGATTCCAACACTTCTACATGTGACATAATAAGTTATTTGAAAGTTTTACCTATATGTATTAGTTTATAAATGACAAACATTTGCAACTTGTTGTGCAGGTGAGAGACCCTACAAGTGTCACATGCCGGAATGCGGCCGAGCCTTCATACAGCTGTCAAACCTGCAACAACACCTTCGGAACCATGATAGCCAACATGAGCGCACCAAGAACAGGCCCTTCCACTGCAATATCTGCGGAAAGGGCTTTGCGACCGAGAGCAGCCTGCGCACGCACACCTCCAAGGTGTGTACACGGTTTTGTAAGGTCCCATGCTATTAAAACTGTTAATAGTTAACATTAATTTAAAACTATTATTAGTTCCCTTAATATATTTAAACAATTATTGAATGAGTTAATTAAAATTAAAGCGATTTTAGGTAAATTCGCATAATTTGTTTTATAAAAATAACGAATCGACGAAAAAATGTGAAAAAATTTAGGAATGTGCAGATAAATGGGATTAATGCATGCAAAAAATTTCAACCAATTTTGTGTTGGAAAATATACCGTGTCACTTCACCTTTAAAACCGGCATACATTGTCGGTGTTATCGCCAAGCGAGTGCTGACCGTGTCCTTTTACGTTTGATAGCAACACGCGGCGCTTATCGGAGGTCAGAACGCCCAATCGTGCCCAGTGTGCCACAAGATGTTTTTGGGTCCGGAAGCGCTGATGGACCACATGAAGACATCACACAAGGACCCGAACGCCACGGGCGTCTCAAGTAAGCGCAAGGGCGGTAAAGGCTCTCGAGGTGGGCGCGGGGGACGCCGTGGTGCCCAGCAACGTCCGGCAGCCACATCCACATCCCTCGGTCCTCCTACATCCCTTCTTAGCAACCTAAATGTCTCTTCGCCGCCACCGCCGCCACCACCTCCCACTCCTAACCCTAACCCGAGGACCCCTGGTCCCAGCCCGCAGCAACACCATCACCACCACCACAACCATCCTCACCACCACCACCATCAGCAACACCACCAACACCACCTTCAGACCCAGCAATTGCCCCAAGGACCTTCTTCGGCGGACCTTGCGGGCTTACCTCTGCTGAGGATGGCCAGCGTCAGACCCGGTCCTTCGTTCCTCAACCTCTGACCTGCCGCTGTGGGAGGCCAGAAGATCACTACTTCTAGTGATGACTGTATGGTCGACCCATGGTGGCTCTTGAGCGATCAGAAACAGTGGATGCTGTGAACAAAAATCTGAAACTGGCCGATTTGATTTTAGCGAAATCCGTAAATTTCTTGTTTTCACATTTGCGGTAGTGAGAAACGATCAGCTGGTATCGAAGTAATTAGTTCAATTGGATTTCTTTTATTGAAGAATGTTTAATCCAAATTGACAGCTTGAAACTACCAGAAATTTTAAATAATTGATGGTGGCGCAAAATATCAGACTGTCGTTCCGCTGCCGGATCTACAAAATTTTGACACAGCATAGCTTTATGCTGCATACTGAATTTCAAAGATTTCAAAGCCAGTCTTCACATATTGACTTTGCCTAATAAGCCTGTTAGTATCCCATTGAACGCGCAAACTTTGAAGCATATTCCATAGCAAATAAATGGGTTTCCATTGCGGCGGCACGTCAGAGGTTGATCTTGGCAGTATACGAATAGAGAAATGAATCACACACAAGCCCATCTTGTGACCGACACCTTCCAGCTGCCATTTTCCTTACCATGATACTTGCTAGCGCAGACTAGTGACCAAATTATGAGACTTCGATGAAAAAGCAGACCCTGTTTCCCTCCCACTTCATAACTGTTATTACCAGTTCTGTAACCAACTCAGAACAGTTCTGTTAACACCTCTACTTGAAAATGCCACATTTCGGTGATCAACTCTGTTTCATGCGGCTATACGCCGCTAGTCCCTCTAAGAAGAAAATTCATTCTGACGGTATATATATTTTGTTCAATGACTCTACGCGATACGTAGAGCAAAAGGGCAAATGCTGGCTTGATCTTGATTCCCAGAAAATTCTCAGAAAATGCTGCCGACATAAACAAGTCTGTTTCCACATCTTGGAACAGTTCGGTTACCAGCGTGTTTAGTAGCGCTGTTACTAGATCCTGTTCGGCTACAGCTGTGAAGTGGTTTCTTGTATGCCATATTTCAACTCAATCTGATATACAATCCTGATTGGTTAGTAATGCACATTTTGTACGAGTGGCAAAAATTTTGACGTTGGGTGGACGATAAATTGGTGGGGTTTGTATGTATCAATCCGCTAATAACACGTTAGCCAGTTAGTAATTTCTACCAGGTTGAGTTGAAATAAGGTGTAATCCTATTGGTTGGCTGAATAACACCGTATTGTATCGATGCGTATGGTGCATTTCACGCGCACTGGAGTGATGGGGAGCAGATCTTCTGAATGCAAGCGGTTAGACGCTGCCTGCTCGATCCATAGCTTCTGATTGGCTGAGTTTGTGACTACTTTATGAGAGGAGTCAATAGTCACTGCTAATCATAGGGCCAAGAATCACTTCGTATATGTAGCCGAACGGGGTGTTATAGTTCTGTCGCTAGCATCGTTAACAGCTCTGTTCCTCGTCGTTAACAGCTCTGTGACCTTATAATAGAATGCCCATTCGATAGGGATGATGATTCCAGGGTTTCTAATCCTGTTGAAAGCAATCTTGCGTTAGGTCTTCTTGTTCATCGAAGACATAATCCACTACTATGATACGTACAATTGGCCCGGATGCAAAACGAAGGATGGTGATTGACGGTTGTTGTTGGTTGTTGCTGCTGTTGTTGTTGGTTGTTGTTGCTGCTGATGATGGTGATGGTGACATAGATGAAGATGAAGCTCTATGCCGGATAAGAGGGACTCACTCCAGGCTTGACTCTCGAAACTGGGAACCGGTGAACCCTGCTGATTATCCGAACTGAACCGATCGATACTCAAACTACATACGAGTGATGATGATATACGTATTCTATATACTATATTATGTCCTGTATACTACTTGCCCCTCCCATTTCCTCGTTTAGACATTTCGCACAAACCGGATATGACAATATCATCGTAGGAATGAACCCCTTCCTTTTTCCTCCACTTCCTATCCCTTCCTTAACGTATAGTTCTGTCTTTTTTCCTTCTCATACTGTCACTATTTAACTATGTCCCTTGTCCTTTGTCCCTCTTCCTATAATAGCCTATACTATATCATATGTGTAACTGTTCGGTTACAACCTCCGCTGTATGGTACAAAAATTTCAAAATCCTTTGGAAATTCGTGGTATATGTAGCCTGTAGGGTTAGCTCATATACTTACATACTAGGTATACATTATGATTTGAATTACTGCCAATATGGTTTCCATCATTATTCCCAAAGTTAGGATGAAGTTTTACCTGTTTTCTACTTTTTACGCGTTCGTCAACTATCGGCACGCGGTTATTCACCGCCAAGCTTTCCCCTAATTGCATCCTTATAACGATGATATTTCATCTAATATTGCCTTTTCAAACATCTAGCATCCATTTTTGAATTTCTATCCACTGAAAACTGAATATCTGCCTAAGATGGAAATATTGTCCGGTCCCGTGTGCATCCGTTACTCACTTTTGGGAGAAAAACAAAACTAAATTCCATACAAAAAGTAAGCTGCTTTTTTAGGGTTAGCATGGAAAATTGTAATTGTTTGGTTGCTGCATTACCACCTAAGGTGAGGCAGATAGATATATGATGTCTGCTCAGAAAGTATCTGGACACGGTGCTGAATTTAAAATTTCACGGTTCGGCTCCATGTTGAAGCATTTTTCTCTCTTGGTGGAAGAATAAACATTTGTATGCAGCAAGGTTAGCAATTCTAATTTGAACAGTCAGCTAATGAATGTTCTTTAAAGCAACTTTTTATCACCGTCGCGCTGCGAGTGTTACAATGCCTTAATTTCTTTTCGGAAGAGCACCTTGTAGCTTCCAAAAGACTTGGAATTGTTAAATTAGTCCAGATACTTGTTGTAACAGCCTTTTAACTATATAGTAGTCCACTTTACTCAAGAGGATTCACTGTTTTGTTAAAAATTGAATGGATAGCATTGTGCGCGAATATTTCTTTCGTGTGTCACAACTTCTCAGAACAACCAGTAATAATTTCTTACACTACATTTTAAACTTAATTTTGAGACAGTTAGATGCTGCTGCATGTATCTGTTTTAATTTAGTAGAAATGTTTAGGATGCAATTAAGGGAAAGAAAACGAAATTTGACAGAAATAAGCCTAGATACGTAAACTTTGCGGAAAAAACTTCAACGGTACAAAAGTAACAAATTACCTTAGAGGAAAATATTGTAGTTATGAATGATACCTGCGATATACGTACTATTAGCTACATTAACTAGTATAATAACCGTTGTACATCTATTTTTGGCTGCTTATAATACGTGTCGATGAACCAGATCGGAGCGTTGCATCTCGCAATTACGTATTTACTGACTACACTTAAGGACGTCCACCATTGGTGTGGCCTAATGTTAAGGGAATCAGTAAACCGGGATTTATAATTTTTGCCAGGTTACTTCTATTATATGTTGGGGAAAAAGTAAGCACGTAGTAAAGTGCAAGTTAGCGGAAACATTCGTAAACCCGTATTTTTCTTACCTGAGGAGAAAAACCAAAAACTTATGAGCAAAGATTAGGTAAGAAAGATATTATATTATTAGTAAGCCTGTTGCCTCGGCTTCCGTCCTTTTTTTACCTTTTTTAATCAGTCTTATCGTTAAACAAACAAAATATTCGCTAGAGCCAGGTAATCGAATGAATTCAAAGGAAATTAAAATTAAATACTTTGCAATCTGGTTTTCAACAACATTTTTACCAAACAAAAATATTCTGAAATATATTACAAAATTTAATTAAGTCTAATCAGAAGGAAAAATAAAAAAATTCTCTTCTATTTTCAGGCTTTCCAAGACTTCCTAGTATTTAAAGTCTTATATTTAAAAAATTATGTCACTTTGGCAAGATTTTTTTTATTTATCTACTTATCTTTGAATTTGGAATTGGGTTTTTGCAAATAATTCAGCAGTAGGCTAATTAATATGGAGAAATAAAAGGAAAATGATACGACCAGATTGCACTGTATTCTCAGTTTACCTGTTGCGTGTCTCAAAGTACAGTGTGTGAATAACTATATAATACCATGAATTTAAAAGAATAGATCGTAGAGTTTAGAACAATTGAAAACTTTTTCTTAGACTTGCCTGCATTGCTTAGATTTGAAACCCATTTTGATTTGCTAATTCATTTGAGCTTTATGTACTATGCCCATATGGCGTATATGTAGATGCGCCATTTTTGATACCGTTTTGCATAAATTCACGTGAAACAAAAATGAGAGAAGCAATGTGTATATTGAATTATATATTCACTTCATTCGGCATGGCATAATGTGTTGCTTTGCTTCACCGCATTGGGGGAAAATGGCATGGCCGATATATTGCAATACGTATACGTATAGTAGGTGTGGAACCTGCATGCAAAGTCTTGAAATGCTGATGTGGTTGTGTGCACTGTTGCAACAATCACAGTCATTTGTTATGCACATTTGGAGAAAATGCAGTTTTTGGCAGAATTAATAGAAGCCGGGAAAAATGAATGCGTGAATAACGTGTTCGGTTTGGTTTTTTGTGATCAACATTTGCAGTTGAAAATTGCTTTAGAGTACCTGGTTGATCCTGTTAGTAGTCATATTATCATCTGAAAGATTGAGCAGTACAAGATGTAATTTTTAAAACTAAATAATAGCAGGAGTGATAACAGTGATAATCACAGTGTGCTGCCGTTTCAACTAATTGAATTACATTTTGTTTATTCATTTTCTTAGTCTTCATTTAATATTAAATTCACTGATTTTTTATTGTCATGCAATATAATTTCTTTATGTTTTGCATTTCAATTAATATACATTTTCAATTGTCTTTAATAAATAGTTTGCTTCTATTTTCTAGGCACATCTCATGTGACCATAGTTGACATGAAATACGTTAGAGTAAGCTATATAATGCTTGAAATATCAAGAAAAACTTATTTCCGAACACTTAATTCATCTTAAAGAAGATTTTAAAAATTGACTATAGTGTGTTTCAACTTATTTCAACGCTCCGCCCTTGTCTCCTCCCTCTACCCAATAAACACCCGTTCATTGGCTGCAGGCAAGCCAATAGTTGAAGCGCTGTCACCTTATTGGCCGTCAGCGTCGAGGGGCGGAGATTAACTTGGTGCACACTATGTATACTTGTAATGAAGAATACCTTCTGTTTCATTGCTTTTTCTCCATTTTTCATCCAATTTTTTTGGCTTTTACTTTTTCTGTCACTGCATTCATTCTCCACTGTTGACGTTGGTCTATTGGAATGTTTTAAAGCCAAAAAAACCAAAGTATGCATGATATATTATACACAAATCTGGCAGTTCCTCTTCGGTGAACTTATTCGCGGTTCCATTGGCGGAGAGGTTGTTCGAAATTCGGTTGCAAACATTCGCTGTGGTTTAATTATGTAATTAACGGTGTTGCGTGCTTTTAAGAAAAACTATATACTATAAGGATGGATTATATGAAAAATGGAGACACTTGTTGAGATTTGGGAACATTTGGCAAGAAGCAGCTATATTATTGCTATACGTATATATTTGAAGATGAAGAAACTTGCAACTTGTTGATCGTTGCAGTGGTTATAGGAATGATGATTAATACCTCAATATACGTATCTATTAGTCGATCGATGTCCTAATAACAACTAAAAGCCAATCCATTTTTACCTACTAATCTTAGGGCCAAATCGACAATTGCAAGGACAGGTACGATTGTCGATTCGAGACGAGTATCGATTATGAAAACTTCTGGTTTTCAGTTTCATTTTAAAACAATATGCAACAATTTACGTTATAGATATTTGTATTTCAATGTTGAACATCTGGATCAAGTTTAATAACCAAATTTGTGATCCACTTTGATCTAATTATGATCAACTTTTTCGTTAAACCGTCAAGTTCAGCAAACATACGTGCGCTGTTCATTCCAATACCTAATTTAGTTTAATTGCAATGCTTAGTTCAGCTTGATCAAGCATAATTAAGTACCTTAATCACTATTATTAATTTGAGTATGAACTCGTACTGAGCTTGGATCACACGACAGTGCGCTCAACTCACATTGCGCGATTCATATCGCTATGCGGAGTGGGTTGACTTGTTCATTGTTCACTTTAGCTCGACTCACAACTTGTGTTTGAGCTGGCTCAGTTGATCACGAGCTCACATTAATAACAAATTGTCATTTACTTCTTCCTTTGCTTTATACTGACCGCGACAAACACGTAGTTTGCACTTGTTCAGCGCGTTCCAGCAGTTTTTTACTTATTTTCTACCAGGCTCAAGCAACAGCATAGACAACTCACATTATTAATGGAAGCTCAGACTCAACAGAGCCAGTGATTAATAATTCATTGTCGATATTGGGGCTTAATTGAGCGAAGAAATTAATTGTGCCTCAAGCTGTCGATTTGGTCCTTTCAATGGTTGTAGAACCTATACCCATATACAACTTAAACCGAAAATACGTACATATGGAATTCAATGTGAATAGATATTATTGTCAAAGTGGCTCTGTAAAAGATGCCACATAGCAGTTGCTTAACATGTAATTAAATATAATTAAATAGGGAACGCTTTTGAAAATGTTGCCGTACGTTAAATATTGCAAAACGTTGTACTAACTCCAACTTTGCTTGCATATACTGTACATAGTGCTAGTTATTTACTTAAATGTATTGTAATATTTGCATGATGGCGTGTATATTACTTAAGGGCCAGAAGCTTGCAAATGGCCTTTTTCGCATTGCGCGTAACGAAATGTTGATTTCATTTGTTTTTCATTTTCCTTTCCATTTTTATTATTTGATTTTTTTCCATTGCCGGTGACTTGTTCTATATATGATAATGGACTTTGCAAAATGCGTAAATGTGTGACTTATTTCGTTATGCTTCCATATATGCATAGAGAGAGAGGGAAGAGGAGAAATGGGAGGAAAAAAAGCTGAATTTTTGCTTGTATTATCCTACAACAGCTTTCAAGTTTTTCGTTTTTATTAATTGTACATACGCACTTGAAACAAGAATATGATAGTTATAGTCTATAAAATGCAGTGTATAAATATATACTATGCTAGTTGACACGAAGTTGGGAGAGTAAAAGTTTGAATAGCGAGCGGTGCCTTGGTTTTTCTATATGAGAAAACTTCATTATAAACTCATAAATCGCCTCATGAATTATTATGGTTAACATTATGTATTTAGTACCATTATTACCATTATTATAATTGCCATTTTATTGGAACTGTTGGTCCACCTTATTGGTACGGCCATGTCGCTACATAGACCGACCGCTTACCAAACTGTAAAACTACTTTATTCCATACAAGATTAATTTTTGCAATTGTTTTATATACTGTATCAAATTCCTTTGTGCTGAACAGTGTGGAATATGGCAGAATAATATTTAACATGTATTGTGGAGACCATGAAAAATTATCTAACTTAAATTGCCAGACATCAGTGTTACCAATTTGAATGAAAATTGGTAATCCCCTGCATAATACTGTCCTGGGTAACTGTGGAAAATTTGGATATGTTTCATCTATTAGTTTTCGAGATATTAGCGTTCAAAGTTTGGTCTCTTGGGTACCTATGGCACGTCAAGTGTACCAATAAACCCGTTTCACCGCATCAAAGGCATAATAAAGTAGTTTTACAGTATCGGCTGTTCACTGAGAGTTGCCATCCAATTGTATTGGACAAAATTCGAGCCCATACTTATGTCTTTCCAGAGGTGTTGCCCCTTTCGTTTTCAGCCAATGACGCGCAAAGTAGAGAGGGATGAGGGCGGATGTGGGCCGGCTTTTTGCAACTCGATGTGAACAGAGTATATAGAGCGCTTTGTGATTCCTATTCTTCCCATTGCCATAATAATTTGAAATGGATTTCACATCTTTTACCCTATGTTATACCACCATCATGTCGGCCATTCTCCATTTCTCGGTTGATCGTAACGGGCCGTAGCGGACGGTGCGTGGTACGCCACACGCGTAACATCACATCACTGATTCTTACTGACTAACGTTGCCAGTGTGATTTAGCATCATTATTTTGAAGGCATTTTATCATCATCTTCGGCCACTTTACGTGATTTTCAGTGCTCGTAATGCGCGGCGAGCTACGCGTGCGCGTCCACCGGCTACGGCCCTATTACGTGGAACTTTCCTTGCCATTTCCTCTCACTTTTCGCACCAAGTCTCACTTGTAACCACACCACAGCACAGTTCTTATACACACAACCTTAAGTACACAAGTGTAGTGAATTTGGTGAGATTTGGTTGCACGTTATTATTACCCGTACGTACGTTATAGCAATAGAGATTTGTTACGTAGCGAAGACTGTGTGGAAAAGGAACTTAACGATTCGTTTTTAAGTTTAGAATCAAGAATCGGACACTTTGTTTGGTGCCCAGCATGTCTTTCAGCCGAACGATCAATATATATAGTTACAATCAAATCGGAGAAGTGTATAGACAGAAACTAACTTATATACCTAAGTAATTACTCACTTAAATATCACATGAGTGTGTATAACTCGGATTTGGAAATTTCAAGAATGCAAACGGTGGTTGGACCGTCTCTTTCTCTATATATTATTATTATTAGTTCCATTTTTTATTGTCGTTAGTATGATCATCATCCTTTTCTCGCGCTGTCAAGTCTAAAATTTGATTCGCCGATCCTCGTCGCGGTCCGTAAAATCCTAAAATCCCAAAATGGGCACTAAGTATGCTTTCCAATTGAAGATTTATATTTGCAATACGTAAAGTAGAAGTAATTTGATCAAATTTATAAATTTGAACGTTGCTATCAGTCGTCAAAAAGGTTTTTCTTGCGTCTCATCGACAGAAAATGGCGGCAGGGTATTTTTTGGCTGTTTCTACCGAATAACTTGTACTAAACGAGTGTGGAATATTACAATTAGACTCGTCTCTAATGACCTCTGCCATAACGACCATACTTCCAGAAATTTTGAAATGTTTTTGCGATGAAAATATATGTCGTAAAGGTCGTATTCGCGTGAAAATTGAGGATCCCCTGCATAATGGCTGCCTGATGGATCATGGCAAATTTGAAAACATTTCCAGTGCTAGTTTAGAAGTTATGATCGTTCAAAGTTTACCTAAGTATGGCGAGCCGTTCGTACCAATAAGTCGGTTAGGTGGATTGGGACTCGCGTGAAGCCAAACTGGAGGGGTGTGTTGTTGCTGAAACAATGCTTTGTTTTCAATACTATTTAAATTTAAGCTTTACAAATTATTGATTGCCTCCAAATCATAGTGATCAAATTGTAATTTTCCTCACAATAGGAACAAACTTAGTTTTTCTTCGGCGTCAAGTTTTAGACTTTTCAGCGCGATTTCCTTGACTTTTTCGACAATGTACCTCTCTTGTTATCTATATACTATACGATAATGATAAGAAGAAGAAGAAAATACGTCCCTTTACAGTAATAATCCGTGTATACTTATGATAATAACCTAACTATACCGCAATGAAATAATACCGAACCGCTTCTACCGCAAACACAAAACAAACTACTCGAATTCAAACTGATTTTCTTCCCAAGTTGTAGTCAACCTGTAAATCTGTGGTGGAGTTGTGATGCGTCAATAAACAGTAGTTCGGTGTGTGCGATGTTGACGCTCCAGACATTCTTGGAAGATGGTCTTTCTTACAATTTTATCACACACACTTTGTCGCGAGAACTATGCGAGGCGCATTGATCGGACTGGCATATATTTGGGATCTATCTTATACGTGTACATCTTAGTGTTTCTTTTTTTTTTTCCTCCCCCCTTTTTTCCTCCCTGACAAGCATTTCTGAACCCTTTGAGTCCTGGCTGGATTTGAGTCCCTTCGAAACTTGATTCGGCATATTTACCGCGTTGTCGCACGTTGGGCATCCCGCGTACCCCGTAGTACCACCTTGTATACTAGGTAGATTCTATGTTTCAGTTACTCGTTTCGTGTCATTGGTCGACGCATTCAGCACTCAGAGGGTTCAGCGAGGCTATTATTTCACTGCAGCATTGTTCTGTTGTCGAGCAAAAATTAATGGGCACCCATTGCTATTAAAGGGAAAGAGAAATGTTGAGCATGCCCTCTATGTTGATGCCTCGTTCAATGTCGCCTTGCGAGTGGTTTGCCATACCAAGTCGCTTCTAGAGTCTTCACTCATGCTCTGAATAAGTTAATGTTATCAAATGGTTTGATCAATTTGGATCAATTTTGATCATTTTCATCAGATTTTGATTCCAGGATGATTAGAAAAGATCAAGTGATATTTTCGTCCTGTTGATCAAAACAAATAGACTTTAAAAGTAATACAATTTTGATCAATTTAAATATTTCTGGATCAACTTTGATCATTTTTATCAGATTTTTGTATGCAATATGACTGCCTGATGACTGCAAAATCAATTAATAGTTTTGTTATGTTGATCAAAATGGGTAAATTTTGAAGTTTTTCCAATTTTGATACATTTACATATGTTTTGATCAACTGTAATCCATTTAAACCTGATCTTATCCATTTTAATCTGATTTTACTACATCCAGTACTATTTTCTAATGATCAGTTAATATTGTCGTCTGAAAAATTGCTTAGTATAAACTTTTGAATTAATTTAGTTTTGATCCATTTATATCCAATTGAACTAATTTGGATCAATTAAAACCACTTTTATTGACAATTGGGGGCTTAAGGAGCCACTTGGTGGGGCATTTGCCGCACAGTTATACAAACACTTCAAGCGTTGCATGTGCCTCTTCGGTTGCGTGGCGACTTTTCAGGCAAACGCCGTTCGGCCAGCCACCCGTGCCCTGTGTGTGGAAAAACCTACGTGAACGAAGGCTCCTTGAGGAAACACATCGCTGGACATCCAGAGACAGCCACACTTGCCTCGCCACTCCGCATGTGGCCGTGCAGCGTCTGTCAGAGCGTCTTCACCCAAGAGACAGGTATGAGGCCGAACCGTAACCCGATTACACCAAATGAAGCCTGCGAGGTGGGGGCGGCACCCATGATGTAAAATCTAGTTAGAGGTAACCGAACTGTGTGGTTTAGGTCTCCTGTCCCACATGGAACACATGCGCATGGACCCGAAACACCAGTTCGCAGCGCAGTACGTTCTGAGCCGGGCTGCGGCCGAGCGCAGAGAACGGGAGAGCATCGTTGCTGGATCTCCAGGTCCTCAAGGTCCGGGTGGACCTCACCAGGGCCCTCCTCAGGGAGGACCACAGGGTCACCCGGACAACCGCCGTCATGACCACCATCAGGCCAATTCGCCACACCATCACCAGCCTCAGCCTCCACGTCCTCCGCAAGGAATGCAGCTTGCTTCACCGCAAGGTCACCAGGGCCCTCCGCAAGGTCAGTTATACCCTTTTCCCCCTTGACCAACACTAGACTCTTTTTTCCCTTCTCCAGAGCTCAATATCAAGTGTTACTGGTATACAGGGTGGATAAAAAGTCTGCAACTTTCGTTAATAACTTTTTACACATGACACATATCAAAAAGTAATATTGAGGACAAATAGGAAGTCATATGTGCCCTTTCCAATGGCGCCAATATTTTCCAACCTTGACCCTTGTTTCAAGGTTATCCGTGTTCCAACTTTTTAACAGTGCGAGATAGGACACAATTTTGAATTAGGAACTTGAAGAGCGCATCAGATTTAGTTAATACAAATTACTGTCAGAGAGTTTGGTGCATTTATAAAGTATAGAGAGGTTGCCGAAATGCGTGCACCAAGATTCATGTCGTGCGCTGCAGTGAAGCGGCAGTTGCAGACGTTTTATCGACCCTGTATATAGATCATTGCTATGAGTTGGTGGGCTTTATACGGTTGGGTATTAAACACGTTTTTGGGACTTAGGTGACGGAGGGTCCCGACATTACGTGTCTGATGGCTTCAAGCTGTCGGCCTCGTGAAGGTGCGCGCCGGGGCCCGTGGACCGGCGAGCTCCATGGCTATCGTTCACGGGAGGACACGGATGCTCCGAGCGCTGCGATGACGAATCGTACGAGCGCAGGTAGGAAAGTAAACCAACATGTAACGCAAGAAGACAACAAGGAGCTTTTCGGTCTTTGAAACAAATGGAAAAAGAGAGAGAGAAAGAGGGAAACGATTGAGAGTTGCGCCGTGCTGGTGGCGCAATCTGTTGAGCTGTGATAACCTGATCCGCCGCGCCGCCGATGCTGATGCTAACAAAAAATTGGACACAAATGGCGGTCCCCATACCGAGATGACCACTTTTTTTTCGTTTTATAACAAGGAGATAGAAAAACAAAGGCCATCGACCAACAACCACAAGCCGAATTGCAACATACAATGCTGTCGGTACCACTTTACTCACGCGCTTATCGACCGACCGTTCCTCGAAGCTCGCTGTTCTAATATCATGCCTAGAGAAAAACAGACAAGAAACAGAAACAAAAGCCAACGTGATCCCCACACAAACACACGGTCCGACAAGCAACATACGTATACTATATACATATTACTCTACAATATATCTCCGGAACAATACGTCAATAACTGACTTTAGCTGATACCAAACCTTATGAATATTTTCTACCCACGTTTGAATCTGAAAGTTGGATCAAAGCGGATCAAATGTGATCTGGGTTGGATCAAAGCGGATCAGATGTTGATCTATGTGGATTGGAATAAATGTATAGTTTGATATTGGATCCTCACGGTTGACCAATAAATCAGTATTTAATCAGCTGAACTGGATCAAAGCGGATCAGATGTGATCTGAGTTGGATCAATGTGGATTCGAATTCATGAGTAATTTTGTAATGGGCCCACATGATTGGCAAAGAAATGAGGTATCCAATTAGAAAACTAGATCCGCAATTCGATATGGTAAATCAGTTTTGATCCATGCGTGATGCCATCAGATAAAGTTTGACCTACGTATGATCCAATCAGATACAGTTTGATCCACATATAACTCTATAAGATATAGTTTGATACCAACAGTTAGTTTAATGTTAGATCAGTATTGCTCTACTATTCGACAAGATAAGCTGAGCAATTGGAATCATTTTTGATGCACAATTTCTCACATTAGATCCATGCCAAGTGATGATTCAAGTGGATGAGAAATGTTCATAAGGTCATTCAGATAAAACAAATACAATAAGATGTTGGTGTTTTTTGATCCGTTCGTCCAGGTATCACATGGTAACTTTAAACAGGTCTATAGAGCTATCCATTCCCTCCATGACAGTGTGACCAACTGCGACCAGTTGTCCCTAATCCCTCTACTAACCGGTACGTACACGTGTGGATCCTATCGTAACCTTCATCTCGGGTTGTGACTTATATCCATTATGATAAACGTGATCAACAATATTACTGCCAAACTGTTTAAACGTTTGGGTGTTTGGTGTTTCAATTCAATTTGATGTTACAGTTACGTGGACCTACAGTCGGTCACAAAAAAAAACCTGGCGAACGGATCCAGAATCTCACACTACAATCGTAGCCGTTTTAAATCCGATAATATTTGATGAATCTTAATCACCATTGATGTTTTGTTTTTTTCTCTCCCGTTGTGTCTTTATCAATTGCCCTAGAAGCATTTTTGATAACAATTGGATCACGCTAGCTGGTACTGTACTCTGATCTAATATTGATCCAGTTGCATCTTGGCCGGTGGTGACTGATCCAAATCATGTCAGGAATGCTTTTAGTAGGGTCCGTTCACATATTACGTAATCTCCATATCCTGAACGATCTAAAACGTTTGTGAAATAAACCCAAACACGCTAGACGTATAATGTATGCGCATTCCGTATGTTTATCTTCACCGTCATTTTTATTTGCATAATAATTATTATAATGCTAATTGATTATTCTGAGTTTTCCAACATCTTGAATTTTAATATTTGCACCTTGTATTTGAAAATTGCTGCTGGCCAGTGTGCCTGTTGGAAGATGTAGAAATCCACTATCACCTGTTCCAAGAAAGAAGACACCGCAAAGGTCAAACTCCGTCCACTGAATGGTCTGGACACACTGAAAATAGGGGTCAGGGTTTTGCGCGCACAACTGCAGAGGAGCACGTGCTAGAAAACCACACCCCTATTTCACTGTGGACCCGGTCTATCCTGATTGGCCGTGACTAACCTTGTTTGACCTCTGCGCTGTCTTCTTTCTTGGAACAGACCATATAAACTTCAAAATTGAACAGAAATTGATTACATTTAGATATTTCTAACTGAGGCAGCGAGGAGTTAGATACCGCAAGCAGCCATATACGCATGAACGAAGAAAAATTGTAAAGAATATTGGAGAAAGATTACGTAATATATGAGTTTACGAATCCTAGAAGGTGTAGAATCTCTTGCTAGCAAGTGTTTTCTGGGGGGAAAGCCGTCAAGAAAGTTAGTTACCGGCAGCGCATCGCGTGTCGACGACTGCGCGATTTCCTGATATATTTTTCACAAAAGAGATTACTGCAGCATTGAAATCGCAACCTTCCGTTTGTTTGTTTTTTTTAATCGGGTACGGAATAGGTGCCTGAAAATAATTTAGCTGTTTTTTTATCTTTATCCGATGCCAACCCGTGCTTTTACTCCTTTTATTTCTTTTGACGTTCACCGTCCATCATTGTTTGTCGTTGTTTTTTAGAATCGATATATCGAAGGTGTGTTTTTTTCCTACCCGGTAACGATAGTTCAGTCGTTTCACGTTCACAACTCTCAGCCATATTAATTTTACTTGTTCGAATCAACTCATCATCATTTTTCAATTTTTTGTGCCCCTTTTACGCCAAGTTCAACGATACTTTTTTGCGAGATGAGTTGGGAATTTTTGGTCTCGACGATGATGATGAATATGATGGCGAGGATGAAGGTGATGATGATGAAGATGATGACGTGTATACGATCCGAGACCGGTACGGACAAAACTTTCCAAAAGATATGAGGAAGTGGGAATAATAGGTATAAAAAATCCAGTTATGCATCGTTTTATAATAACGCGCTAGAAATGCTACATATATTCTGGGACGAGGTGTCTTTGTTTTTTGTGGCGAACGATATGATGCTTCCTTCTTCCCCCAATTTTTACATTATTATATAGCTTGTATCGCTTTACCCGTTTGCAGTTTTTGCGCATATGCAGCCCCCCGCGAATAACGAACGGTCCGTATACAGACAGCTTCGTGTTTGTGAGTGTGTTTTAAGAAGAGTGTTGAATTCTTTGCGTACCAAGTACATACAGTACATACTGGCCCTGTGATTATTTTTCGACGTGTGAACGCTACTTGTGGGCAGGAGTGGATTTTCGTTCCCTTTCCGTTCCTCTCTCTCTCATCATTGTAGATTATTAGATGCCGGAAAGCTCGACTGAAACGTGTCTGATCGTTGACGAGTCTCATGTGAAGTTATTGACCGCACATCACCATCATATGCCACTTCCAATTTCTCCCTCCATGCCTCCTGACAATGACAATCCTCCAGCAATGATCAGGATCAGTTTGACAAGGAGAGGTATGCATTGCTCCAGTAGTAAGATAATTAATTCCATGACACGCGTGTGGAAGAACTAAGAGTGTAGAAGAGGTGAATCAAGATATGAGATGCAACCAAAGCTGTGGTGTGGAGTAATCAAAGATTTGATGGGAAGATGTGTGACGAGGAAGAGCTGTTAGCAAGATGGGGAAGAGCAATAGGCGTGATGGGGAGGAGCAATGGGGCGTGATGAAGAGCGATGGGCGTGACGGGGAGGAGCAATGGGTGTGGCGGGGAGCAACAATGGGCATGATGGGAGGAGCGATGGGAGGGTCAAGAGGTGTGGCTTGAAGGTGGTGTCGGTGTTGTGGGGTGGAGCCACAGGTGTTTTGTGGTGGAGACATGAGTGTAGTGGGAGGGCTCATGGGTGTGGTTGGGAGGAGCAATGGGTGTGACATGGAGGATTGTTGGGTGGGGTGGAGCCACAGGGGTTTTGTGGTGGAGACATGAGTGTAGTGGGAGGTCTTGGGTGTGACAGGGAGGGCTCATGGGTGTGGTTGGGAGGAGCAATGGGCGTGGCATGGAGGATTGTTGGGTGTGGTGGGGAGGAGCCATTGGCATGATGGTGATGAAACAGTCTCAAATTTGATGGTCTTTGATTTGATTTGTTGCTATTCGCATAATTTTGCCTTTTGTCAAACTTTTGGATTTTCACGCAAGATATCACAATTTAATGTATCCAATATCTGAAATCTTTTGAGGATTTGCGATCAAATCTCAGTTGAAGTCGAGCTTTCCTATCATTGCAACTCATCGCTGTAGCTTCCCTGTCCGTATTTCCGCGACTGTCACCCACCGACTTTAGCGCCGAGTGATCCGAGAAGAAGCTGAACATGGTTCCTATACAATCGAGATTTTGGAAACATTTTAGGGCAGAAGAATGAAGGCTAATATTCACTCGAGGGTCCGTTCCTAGGTCGTTTATGTTTTATTTTTCGAGGTTTTTGTGCGCGACGTTTAAGCTTTTTCCCTTGAGGCCCTCCTCTTTCGGATATCGACGCTGAAGTGATGTTTCGGTGCAGGACCTTTCCGTGTCGGTGTTGTCTCTCTCTGTATCAGCACTCCGAAATACGTAAAGTCGAGGCACTTTTTTTCCCACTGCCGCCTCCAACCACCGACAACTTGCTGCTTTTTCTGCAAGGCAAGTCGGTGGATCTGCGGGCGGGTGGGGTGTCTACGACGAATGCAAATATGGCGGCTTTACGTATAGTATACGAACGGCGAAGTGAGAAAACGTAAAACGGATCTCTTTTTTAGTTCTTTTTTGTAAATTGTTAAGGAAACCTGAATGTACCCCTTGTGGATATTTTTGATCTGATGTTTAGCGGTAATGACCCTTGATCCAATCTGATCCATAGCGACATTTCAGCAGACCTACTCCAATAGGGTCAAAAATGTTCAAAAGGGGTATTCGTGATGTGTTATATTGAGAGAGTGGGGGGAGAGAAAGACATCAGCTTCCATGATAATAATCGTCATATAGTGATATTTAAGAGAAATTGTCGCACAAATCCAATCTTCCTATACTATTAGTTGACGACCTTAAGTTCCTTGATGTGACTTTTATTTGAAGCGTTTCTGATAAGATGCTGACGATGATGATAACGAGGATGGCGTACCGTGTGAGTCGAAAGACTTTTCTAATAAGGTGGATGTACTTAAACTTTTATGAAACTGTAAAGATCTCTTATATTTGTTTGTTTTATCAATCAACAAACTTACTTTTCAACATTACTTAGTACGTTTTCTTTCAATATTGCTCTCGCGTTCTTTCCCAATGAGTGAGTGCCTTCTTGGTGTCCGTTTTCGTTGTTTCATTTCAAAGCCTCTTCTGTTTGTACTGATTGCAGGGTTGTCCACAAGGCCCTCCCTCTCACCTTCGTTACAAATGCAAATTAATATTAGATATAATATGAAAAATTAATGACCACTGCGAATTTCCAAAGTCAAAGCAAACAATCAGTTAAAATTCTCCATTCAGAGTTTGGTGGACTTTAAAATGATATGTGGATTTTATTGTTTGGTTATATTAATTTAGGTTAATGTGCAATATCTTATTAAAATTAATTATAATTGTAACTCCTAAACATCTGTGAATCTTCTGTACAGTTTTCCGCAACGTAGTGCTAAATACAAAATAGTGTATGAACCTAATTTAACCCAGCTTTTCATTAAAAAGATCTTATATTATGTATTAAGCCTAGCTGCATCGTGATGTTTAAGAAACCTGAACATAGATATTGTGAAACTAATAGAAGATAATAATGATATTAATTTGGCCATTTTTCTTGATTGGGATTAGGAAGTTTGCAGTGGATTATATTATACTCTGTGGTTATACACTATCTCCCCTTTGGGGGGGCAGCTTTGTTGAAGGTCACCTTAGTGAGGGGAGCATTTTATTGAAGGTCACCTTAGTGAGGGGGAGCATTTCATTGAAGGTCACCTTAGTGAGGGGGAGCATTTCATTGAAGAGGACGTTAATTGGGGAAACATTTTGCAGGTCACCTTGGTGAGTTCAATAGTGGAGGAGCAGTTTGTGGTGTAAAGCGAATAATCTCATTAGGCGGGGAGGGTAATGAAGTGAACAGAGTGTTTGCCTGTGGACTTTCCTGCATTATGTCTAACAATTTGGGTTGTTGGAGGTGTCTTCGGATGACAGAGACGGGCATGCCGTGTCGATTTCCAATCAAAAATCTGTCGTAGTATTTTTATATAGTCGTTTTTTCCTCCTTCCCCTCCTTGCTTTTTCGTTTCTTGCGACAAATGGGCCGTGATTTCCTTGTGCAAACGTAATATTCTATGTATATGAGCAAAAGAAAGTTTGTGTTGTGAGTTGGAGCGAAAGAAAGTGTTGAATTCGTTGTGCAATACCGAAGAGAAAAATGAATGGAAACGGATACAGCCAGGCGTGCGTACTTAAAAAACAAAACTAAAAAACTTTTTAAATATAAGACAAAAAAAGTATTTCGATTTAAACTTGTTGAAATTGTCTCGTCAATTATTTTAATGTTTGAGGTCTCTTGATTAGGATTTTTGTACGGTTGGTTTGTTTCGTGACGCCCGAAAACGGTGCCATATTCGATGTTCGGCCGGTGATGGGCGATTTTTGTGATTATCATTACTTGTTATTAGGATTATCAGTAAGTAGTATTAAGTTTAGTAGCATTTAATCCATTTGTCACCCATTCCAATGTTTTCAACTTACTCTTTTAGCCCCTCCCTTCCTCCCAACCTTCAGTGTACGGTGTTCGAGCAAGTTTGGGAAATTATACACAAACATGTAGGTGTGATACTGCGTTCCAATTAATTTGACGAATAAGCCCCCTCCCTATCAGTACGCCTCCTTGCATGTTATTCGCTGACTCTTCAGTCAACAGCAAGCGTGAAGGTACATTTCGTAAAATGTGTACATTTGCGATTCGGATATCCCCACTTTAATAATATCACTAAAAATTTGATTCATGTTTAGGTTAATCCGTGTACCTTAATTAGAGAAATTATTCACAGGTGGAAAATAATGAATGTATAGGTTGGCCTTGTTTGTTAAATTAATTGGAATTATTGACTGAAATATTTGAAAAATGGGATTCTGTCTGAAAGATATTTACAGTAAATTTCCCAGTTAAAAGGTATTGTATTAGGTCTAAAAAATTCAGTAGTCTGTGACCATCAAATTCGTATATTTGAAGACGTACATGGATCCTTTTCGACAACTAAGCTACTATTTCCAGTAGGGTTTTCTAAAATAGATGTTTATTTCGGCTAGAGCAACAACTTATAATGAAATTTATTTCTTTATTGTGTTGTAGAAATGGAATTAGGATTTGCAAAATTTTTAATTTGTACCTACCGAACTTTGAATATATACTGAAAGCGCGTTCAAAGTTGCACTACAGGGTTTAGTGGTAAAGGGTGAAGACGAGACTTCTAACCAATCAGGGAGTAGTTATGACCTGTTTGGGCGTTCTTGGTCACTGCTAGTTACGCCCGAACACATCACAGCTACTTCTCATTGGTCAAAGGTCTCGTATTCCCACTTTCTCCACCATTCGTATTGCAACTTTGAACGCGTTTTCAGTATAGGTATGTTTCCAACATTGTAGGGCTCATTTCCCAGTTTTGGAATGACTGGAAAATGACGAACACTGCCATTAGTGGACACCCAAACCCATCATCCCTCCCCTTTCGTGCACAAAATGTATCCAAAGAAGGGTTGTTTCAGAAGTTGTAGTCGGAATTGAAAATTCATGTGTTGCGATGCAATTTTATGCAATGGCTAAAATAAGTATACGATCTATTTTTGTCTACCGAGTTGCGTCTACAATATGGCTATAGGTACAGGTTCTTTTTTGCGAGAAGCTCAGCAATATACAAAATGGCGGCTTGCTGCATGCGCGCGCGCACACCCTGTCGGTGGAATCCGTAGTTCATGCCGTACACTTACAACCTTCTTCTCCAAAAAGACTTTCTACTGTGTACACAACAATGTCTCTTCGATTGCTGTTTGCTCCATAGTATATATGACTGTATATGCGTATTCGTCCGTAGCGTAGATTTGTAGCGGTTGTTATTTTCCCCATTATTTGCAAAACAAGAACTTCTCTGCAATTACAATTTAACCGGTGATGTTTTGTGTTTGTTGCAACTTTTCTGTTTGCTCTATTATTTTTAATGTTGAAAATCTGGGTGGGTGGGTGTGGTTTGAAGTCTTAAAAACCGTAGCGAAACGATGTGAAAAATTACTTTCCTTGTGCAATGTACTCTCTATCTCTTCAAACACGTAACAGTATCGAACACATTCTGGATGGGAAAGAGTGTGGGAAATGTTTACTGTGTTCCAATGAAGCCCCGCCTCCATCCACCCAACACCCAATCTTGCAATGAATATACAGTATTCCCAAGATGTCCCGTCGTCAGCCAATGATATTCGAAAAAGTGGATGGGAAGTTGGTTGAAGGAGGTGGTGCTTTGCAAATTCAGATGCCTTTTTGATTACCGTATATGTATACTAGTTTTCACCTTGCTTCCCTTAATTGTGTTTTTGACACGCCCCTGTTCCTCCTTTGTCACACCCCTTCTCGGTTTTGGCACGCCCCTGCCATGCCATTGACAATCCCTAACCCACCTTTACCACACCTCACCCTGCCTTCGCCACACCCCACCCCACCTTTGACACACCCCTACCCTGCCTCTGGGACAGCCCACCCCGCCTTTGACACACTCCAGCCCCACCTTTAACACACCCTTCCCTGCCTTAGACACACCCCAACTCCGCCTTTGACACACCCTACCCCGCCTTTGACACACCCCCAACTCTGCCTTCGACACACCCCAACCCCGCCTTCGACACACCCCAACCCCGCCTTCGACACACCCCAACCCCACCTTTGAGACACCCTCAACCCCACCTTTCACATAGGAGTGTTGGGGGTGATGCAGAAGGCGGGACTTGGGCGTCCCTGGGCATGTTTCTAAAGTTAAAGGGACAGTCCGCAAAAAATAAAAGGAAATATATGTTGTGCGCGACGAAAAACTAAACAACTTCGCAATTGGATGTATTAAGAAATTCGCGATAGTTAAGGAGAAATTAAATGAAAATCGCGCAATGTGCGGTGTTTAACATTCCATTTGCTGGGGGAGAACGCCGTTCGATCGGTCTGTCCAAGGGTCGATCGAATCGCGTTCCATGCGCGCTTGAAGGCTGTGCCCACGTAGCGTCGCACCCCCTTCGGCAAAAATGGAAGGGCGGCCCATTTGGGCCCAACGGTAAAACCCTATGGCGTTTAACATCGTTTTCATTTAATTTCTCCTTAACTATAGCGAATTTCTTAATACATCCAATTGAGAAGTTGTTTAGTTTTTCGTCGCGCACAACATATATTTCCTTTTATTTTTTGCGGACTGTCCCTTTAAGTGTGCTATTTCATAACATTGAATTTGACATTTTTCAGATGAGAAAACGTATAAAGACATAAAACACCATATAAAAAGGCTGGGACGCTGTTGTGCGGAAATCATTGCTTTCTATAAATCACGTAATAGTTATTATAGTCACATATGTCCTGTACATGAAATATGTCACGTTGCTCTATGATGCAGGTCCACGAAATTACCGAAGTTTACATGATCCACACTTTCAAGGGTTTTGTGAAAGATTAAATTTTTTGAATAACAGGCTCCGAGCTTTATATGTTTTTCTTAAGGTAAATACATGCATGCGTACACATGATCCTGAATACTGCAGCCTCGCTATTATATTTGTTTAATACAGGCGTGGGGTGTACCATTTCTGTACTCCAGTCCTCATTTTTCCATTTCGTATGGACCAGAAGATTTCCAAGCATTTCCAGAGCTCCACGGGCGTATTTTTGAATTCTAAAATGAATATCGTATTTAATTTATTGAAAGTAATAAACAGTTCCCAATGAATTTATGTCTGAAACTTTTTATTCCACGTGAACACTGTTTTGTTACATTTACGTGTTTCGTTTTGACCACTTTGACTCGAACATTATTTTCGCTTGTACACTCCAATAATCATATTAAATGCAATATCAAAGTCAGACAATACATATAATTACCATGCAATATTAAAATTTCCAGCATTATATATTCCCACATATTTATCACACACAAAAAAATGAATAATTACTCAAAACAAGCATTCATAAACACTCTGGTGCAGTTTGCAAGCAGACTGGAATTTCCTGAACATAATTTAAAAATGTAAATCAATATACACCGATTTACTCATACCTAACGCAATCAACATTAATCTTAGTAACAATTGTTATGATTAATATAATCATGTCAATTACTAAACAATGACTCATACGTATGAGTCATTGTATTTTAAAACTTGGTGCGTTTGAATTTTCGTCAAAAATTGAAAAGTGTTGTAAATTAATTGTTTTGTGTAAAATTGTACAAAGTTAATTTTTAAAAGGAAAAAGACAGCAGAAATGAAACAAGTATGCAAAAAACTGCTAAAACGTATTGAAAATAAAATTATACATGTGTTATGTTCAGCATATATTTCAGCATGGGAGGCTTGTGCACCCTGAAGCCACACCTCCCATGCTGATTGGTTTGCCGTCATTTTCCTTCGACCTTGATTGAGCAGTTGCTCGGTTCAATGAATTTGTCATTGGAGGGTATCTTGGGATGGAAGAAACCCCCGAGCAGCGAGATGCTGCAAACCGGAAAGCTGAAACTTTTTTTGCCAAACTGGGCCCAACATGGGCCCAGGGAAATGCACTTGTGGAAGAGCATGGGCATGTTGTTAAGTGCAATAAACCCATGGGTATCCAAGTGGCTCCAGCCTGGCAAGGTGGCTTTCGCTTCCGCTGCAGAGGTTAGTTTGAATTGAGATGTTAAAACAACTTACATTTTTCAATACTTTGCAGTAATGTTCAAAACTGCATGTTTTTCAGGAATTGGCATCACCCGACATCCTGATTTTAAGGTCTCTCCCCGGGTAAAAACCTTCTTACGGTGTACCCAGCTGGACTACAGAAATGCCTTGAAAGTGCTGTACATGTTTCTGGCAAAGCACCCATTAAAAGACGTTGTTGAAGTTTGCGGGGCTCAAACAACAATAGTGCAATGGTTTCTCTGGATTAGAGAGGCTCTGACTATATTGCATGGCACAATTTTGCTCCCTTAGGTGGATATGGCAACATGGTGGAAGTGGACGAGACACACCTTTTCAAAAGGAAGTACAACAGAGGTAGACAATTGGTAGCCAATGACACTTGGGTGTTTGGAGCCAAAAGTCGAACAAGCGGGAAAAGGTAATGAAACGTTTATTGAACTGATTGCTGACTGCAAAAATATTTATATGGTGTTGCATTTAGATTCGGTCAAATTGTCGTTGCTCGTGACCAGCCAACGTTATTTGACAGCATGGCAGAGAACATCGACATGCAAAGTTTCATATGCTCGGATGGATGGAGGCCATACGAAGGCTGCGATGAATACTTCAATGGGCATGGAGTCATCCATGCCCGCAACTTCATAAATCCCCCGCGGGACAAAGACCCGCATTGGATTGCTGGGCATAACTTTCGTAATGAATGTATTGATCGTTTATTTGTAGGATCATGTCCACGACCACCAAATCCAATCTTGGGTGAATACCAGCCGGTACGTTACCACACGCAGAGATGCGAACGGCAGTGGTTATGATTTAAAGGGACTACTCCGTAAGTCCATTGCAAGAGATTACATAGACCTTTATATAGGTAAGTTTTGTTTATGTTGCTAGTGCAATTATGATAAGTTAACTGCATAAGATATTTTTATGTGCTAGGAGAGTGGATGTACCGGCACAACATCCTGAAGGAAGTTGGCGAAAACAATGGAGTACGTTTTAGGAGAATGTTGGAGGACATCCGAAGAGTTTACCCTGGCCCTGGGTTACAACCCATTCAAATGGACAGGGATGTTTGTAGATGCCCTGCATGCATCCCCTCATTTAACGGAAATAACTTTTATAAGCCAGTTGCAGTAGTTTGGACAAGCAGATGTATTTTTAGCAATGCATTATGAGTGCCATGGTTATGTTTTAGTATGTCTCATTAAAAACTACCAAAATGAGTTTGAACACTTTAAGGCTGCACTGAAATTGTAAAAGTTTGTTTGCAATGGATGTCTTTCCCTTAGGCCATTGAACAGCATGCCGCAAGATGACAGAGATGAATCCAACATTAAAGATGACGATTATGAAGGGTTTTTGTTCTGAAATTGTTTTCCCCATTACAACAAAAAATCAAATGGGGTGCGCATGATGGCCCAGTTCACGACTGGCAGCCCTGTTTCAACAAGGAGCCATCAATTTTCTCGTGGGAAATGTCCCTCACTCCCATCACAAGCCATAGCATGTCACATGTACCACGTGATAGCCTGCTCAGAATAAACTGGAAAAATCGAACCTCCTCAAATGACTCGTAGATGTCTCTACTTCGAAACATGACAATTTCTTGAATGGCGTTAAAAGTTGTGGTTGTATCGTAACGGGACCGGTGCCAAAAGATTGGACATAATTTGTGCAATATGTTTGCATGTTCTAAAAGTGGGTAACACCCACTGGTTTATTTCCATTACAGCATGTCATGTACCACTAACAGGGCCCCATACCGACGGAAGTGACGTCATCGGTGGGCGTGGGATACAACCAGAAGTTACGTCACAAGTAGGCGTGGTCTAAAAACAGAAGTGATGGCACAAGTGGGACGTGGTCTAATTTTGGCGGGAAATTCAAATTCAGTCCTATCTGAAGCTAATATGCTTCTCATACCTGTATGTCGTAAGGAGGATTATCTACCTGTCGTATCGATACTGCACCGATACATACCGAAATATTCAGTCCTTGGTGAAACTACATGGGCACCATCTTAGGTTCTGTAGCAGAACCTGCATTGGAATTTATTTATGAAGACATGGGGTAATTAGTGTTTGTTAAAGGTGGGATGTGTTAATTAACTTACTAGTCAACATCCCAACATGTTTTGGTGACTGTTTTAAATAGTTAATCAATACCGCTTTTTAGGATTCGAACCTGGGCCCTTTGGTTGAAACGCAGATGTTCTATCAATTGGGCCAAGACTGCAAGACATGTAAAAGCATGACAATTGAATTATTTAAATGCAACACTCTTTTGCAATGTGTGTAATAAGGTTAATAAACGTTACATAATCATAAAAAAGGAGAAAGAACAGATCTGTAAGATAATAAATAAAATAAAAACGTTCGTAAATAAAAAGTAAACAAAACTATAAAATGAACACAAATGATCAAAGTCATCCGTTCAAAGGGCGTATAACTCACCATCACATGGATTAATTACCATATCAGTTAATCAAACACATATTAATTGAATAAAATGTAAATATTTCAAATACATGTGTTTATGTTCAAATACTTAGGCAATATGTGCAATATGGTAACATGTTTATTAATATAAGACATCAGACTAACCATTAATACCATATGTCAAACACTGACTGTATATAAGCTCCAAAACGTTTGCTACCATCTATCATAGATCTGCCTCCAAGCTAGCAGTTTACTACTATAAAAAGGATGGACATCTCAAACAACAATGACAAACGACCTATGTAAGTGTTTAATGTTGTCTTCATATTTAACATCACATTGTCCGTATATAATTGCCTAATCCTTTCATTGAATAAAATAGTATTAATAATAATATTATGAATGTCAGGTGTGTTACATAATTTGCTGGGTGCCCTCACTGACGGCATCAGAAGAGAGGTGGAGTCCCGATTCTTAATCGGGCCGGTAGGGTACGATACCGAACATCGCATTTATGAACTCAACAACCACCACCGCCGCAACGACTCCGAAGCAGACACAGCGCCTTGGGTAGACCCCATACCCATAGATTTCGCTGCTGAAAGTTTCGACATCGGCTTAACTACCACACCACCACCACAACCAACACCGCCGCCGCCAACACCGAACAGCAGTCACCACCACCATGTCAACAAGGCCAGACATTATAATCGATAAAATGGTTTACTATGTTTATGATTAGAACATGTTAGGTGTTTAATAAATGCATATTGCCAGATTGTCAGTGGTGTTCATTTATCATGTGTGGTGCAACCCGTCCAGGAAAACGTCATCATACCACCTCCCTCCTCCACCACCAGCGGGCACGTAAATAGAATGGGTCGCTGGGGTGGGGGTTCTTCTCCGCGTTGGAGAATGGGAAAAGGAGAACAAAGGAGATGAATCTCGGGCGACCGGAGAAAGGAAGGAAGGAGAGGGTGAGAAGGGCGTGGGAGAGATTCCGCAGGCATTGGACGAATACGTTTCGGAACTGAAAACCGCCGCACGAAAAGATGCCCGCAAGATACGGGACATGGTCAGGGTTGCGTACGGCATCTTACTGACCAGGTACGGAATGACTGAAACGTCGATGCCGTACATCACGCTGAACGCGTTTGTTTCGTACGCAGGGAAACGACGTTGCTGAATACGGTCGACGATAACGTTCGCGCCGCCGAAGCGTTCGTAAAGCACTTGGTAATAACGTTCATCATGGTACGAGAAACGGTCAACCGCGCGCACTTACGCGTAATTTGGGACGCGCAGGTCGGAGAAGTTGAAGAGGCGACCGCGAGGCTGGAGGGATTCTTGCGGGGGTAAGGGCGGCTGATGAAAACGTAACGCGTACGACGCATGTTAATCACATGCGACCGTTGGTCACAGTTGCCGAAAGTCACATGGACCCAGAAGACGTCGCCTGGTGGATGGACGAACTGAAAGACCTGCCGTGCCGCGTGAACAGCGTTCCCGCCGTACCCAGAACTACGTAACCTGTCCGTTCGTTCGTTTTGTTTTTCGCCGTACGCGCGTGTTATTGACGCATCGCATCATTCATTGCTTTTCGGGCGCCCGCAGCATGCATTTCTCCGCTGGGTCTCTCTGTCCGGTCTGTACGGTCTCGGCAGGGTCAACCCCTTAAGTCATGACAGGCACGTGTTCGATCCGTTACGCTTCCCGTACGTCTGTCGTCGTCTTCTTTTAATATGCCGAGTTTCGTTTCAGGTGGGTGTTGCTGCCATTTAAGAAGGGCGGGAAGCCGGGAGGATGAGGAGGAGAAGGAATTCGGCATCGCTGAATCCCCTAAAGTTGTCGAACCAGAAAGGGAATAAATAATCCCTGATATTTTGGGTCGTTGTCCCCAATTGCCGTTTTCTTTTTCTTTTTTTTATAACATCTACCCACAGCAAAATTAAAAGTAACTTGCAATCACACAGGTTTTCCGAAAATAGATATGTCTTTATTTCGTCATGTTGTTAAGTTCTTCAGAATATATTTAGAGTTCCCATCAGAGCCAGGCTTCCAATTACCTTGAATCCATTGCGCTATGAGTTCATCCTCTGGCAGTTAGTTACCACTGTAGACAGGGCTTGCACCATACACAGTGTTCTTTTATTTTATTCATGACCGCAAAACCGATCCACTATAAGTGTACAACTTGATTGTTGCTCAGTACCAGCATCATCTAGTGCATGCAGCGCTGCATTGGGGCCAAGGAAGACCCTTATATATTTCAATTTACCTGTTGGGCACCCAACATTGATTTCTGTCATGTCACTGGCAAGTACTACAAGTATACAACTTGATGCTCAGTACAAGCAAAATCAAGTGCATGCAGCGCTGCATTGCGGCCAAGGAAGATCCTTATATATTATAATTTACCTGTTGGGCGCCCAACGTCTATTTCTGTCATGTCGCTGGCAAGTACTATAAGTATACAACTTGATGCTCAGTACAAGCAACATCAAGTGCATGCAGAGCTGAATTGTGGTCAAGGAAGATCCTTATATATGTCAATTAACCTGTTGGGCGCCCAACGTCTATTTCTGTCATGTCACTGACAAGTACTATATGTATACAACTTGATGCTCAGTACAAGCAACATCTAGTTCATGCAGCGCTGCATTGCGGCCAATGAAGATCCTTATATATTTTCATTTACACACTTAAACGCGATCCGCACCCACATATGTTACACGCACACGTGTGTATTACTTAGTATAGTGTAGGTTCGTTTATGTGAATCCATTACGGCACATACACGATGCATTCACACTCATGGTTTGTTTTCCCTTGTTTACAGATCAATGACCAGGCAACGACTCTCTTGGAGCACTCAAGCCAATGTACCAAGGCATGAGGCAACGTTACACAGTGTTAGCAACATTGTGGGATGTACTGCAGCAATTGGGAGCTTGCAATAGATTGCTGCACCTACAGACCCGTGGTACGCACACCAGAATTCCAGTCAATGCTATGCCATCAGCAGCAGTCACTAATATACTGACCGTGGTGATAAAGCATTGAGATTTTAATAAGAATTTGAGATGTCAATTGGTTACTGGTGTACACAGATATGTGCACCCTATGTCACAATTATAGCTAGAGGCCAAAACAATAGGCTGCATGTAATATGAAGGGTGCAAAAATGAACACAAATATAACAGTGGAAACCTGGCACAAAGATCTAAAGTACAACAGCAATTTGGCTTGGAAAACACGCAAGAGACTGGACCCAGCCATAAAAATTGGTTGAAGTATTTCATGGACTGGAAAGCCAAATAAAATAATCACTGCGCACAAGTATCGGTGTACTATGCTGATCTCGACTTCGGGACAATGCGAAGACAATCCTCAACAGGAAATCATTTGCACCATACCACTGTCTTAGTGAACTTCGTGCATACAGCAGCTACATCTAGTGGTGCAATTATTGCAGGTGGTCAGAGTTCCTGCGATGCCTCACTTGACTTTATACCAAGAGAAAAATAATTCACTTGTAATGACCCTGGTCGTCACTGTATTTTTATATAAGGAGAAGAGGGAAAGTGGTGGAAAGAGCAGAGAGAGAAAACGGATTCCCAGCGCCTTTGGCTGTCTTCCCATTGGCCGATTGCCGATGGGAAGGTGACCAATGGCAATCGGGGTTAATTGGACCAATGGGAAGGGGCGCCAGAGTTTAGGCGGGAAAACGGGGGGTATAAATACCTGGGGTCGCTTGTGTTACGGGGCTTCTCCCATATACGGTGATGAAGAACGGGCATGGGTGTCGGTGAGGCACGAGAGCAAGAACAAAGTAGGGGTAACCAAGGCGATCTGGGAGGAGGAGGAGTGGGTGAGAGAGGAGTGTGAATAATATATCGTTGAAGCGAGTGATTTCCGGAAAGTGGAGATTGTAATAATCGTTGTTTATGTTCAAGCGTTCTGGTTGTGAATTGGTCGTTGGCCGCCTTTATTAAATAACTTGGTTCACCGTTACAGTGGGAGTGAGGCGTTCTTCCTTTCTTTATTCTTCTTCTATTCTGTCTTCTATTTATTCCTTTCAGCATCCATAACTCCATATGAAGAGTGGTGGATTGTAGCAGGAGAACGCTACACACTATGCATTTAGAAATCTATTGGACTTCAGTGAAGTGTGCCAAAAAATTGCTTACACAATAAGTTTTGATCGATAAACTAACCTCTGCCTAACAATATTCACTAGGCAATATTCGCCAGTGTAATTCTATATTTTTGGGCATGCTTGATAAATCAATGACATTGCACAAGAGCCATGAATTTGAAAGAAAATAAATAGTCGGACATCGATAACTCAAACGTCCATAAGCGACATTTTCTATATCTGAAATAAATTTTTATTTCCCAAAAAAATCCCTATATCGCCCATGTTAAAATTTTCTACAACTTAAATATTTCTAGCATTCAAACAATTTTCAATTTCCCTGCAGTCAAAACCTCCCTCAAGTCAAAGTTTTTGGAACACAAGACCACACCAAACTGGTTTATTTAAGATATATGCAGGCCTTTTGGAGCATGCTTTGCCTAAAACCAGATGCTATTCCCAAGCCCTATCATTGACCCTAGTCGAAAATGTCATTGTTCAGAATGTTAAAAAATTTCTGGATTTATCAGTATTTTCCAATGCTATTAAAACCAATTTACTGCTGACCAGAGAAAAAATATGAAACAGTGGCTTATGACAATTTATAGATGTTATTTGATGAAATAAAAAAATAGTATTGTGCAACATTGAATTGTATACGACAATTTTTCCTATTACTCAAAGTTTTTTGTTTCCCTTGGGATAGAGGTTCGACTGTATTACTGAATTTTGACAATTCATTAA
>JAQIWR010000068.1:0-33355 GCA_034695945.1 Glomeris hexasticha
TGCTATTCTGTCAACATGAATTTGTAAATTTTTCTAACTGCCTAAAATTTTCAGCAATATTCCTGTCATCAACAGGTCTATGTAACACTATAAATACATTTTCGCTGTTCTAAAACATGTAAATATCAAAAAAATTTCATGACTTTTCAGGATTTTCAGGAGGGTTTTTCAAAAATCATGCCTTTTTCAGGATTTTCAGGAATTTCATGACAGTAGACACCCTGTAATACTAAACATTGCAGTAATTAATATGAATGTGTTAAAATAGTACAATTGGTAAAAGTGTGAAGGGTGTAAACAATTGGTGTAATTTTGCTATTATATCATATCAAGCGACAACTTCATTCGACAACTCCCTGAAGGCTCAATTCTAGTAATACATTGTCTAAATAGTTTTCATCCGGATAACCATGTCCACTGTAGTTTGAGCCAAACTCAGTTTTATGGTGAATCTCGTTCCAGGTTACCGTTCCTAATTCCCCGGTCGTTACCGATGTTCCAACGGTGAAAATCAGTTTCCGTTCCCAGGCAACTTTCAGCAATCTCAAAACCTGTATTTCGTGCGATGAACAAAACGAATACGTCACTGCCATGTGTGTTGTAAAAGCTATAGAAATAACATTCGTGGCTTTTTCAACTTGCCTTCCTTCCTTTCTCATTGTCGGGTATGTAGCAACATCTCGGAAATCCCCTCGCCGAATACGGTTGCCCGGGGTTTGGATGCTCCGCGCCCTTCCAAAAGATAATTGGGGAAAAAATTGCAGAAACAATTTACATAGCAGTTTCCAAGGTTAAACATACTACAATAGCTTATAAATCATATTGTTAATCATGAATGTGAAATACACGAAGTGCAACGTGATGACTAGGGGAAGTTTTAGCTGTATTTAAAATAGCAAAAAAAAACTTAAAATTTGTAATTTTGATGTCAAAGAAAAGCTCCACCTGGGATTCGTAATCCAATTACCTGTATCCCACTCCTGATATGGTACTGCACAATGATGGTCCCACATTCAGGGTACCCCGGCAGAGAGGTAGAAATAACGGAATGCACCATGGTACCCGGCGGCTGATTTCCTCGCTTTTCTCCATAAATCTGTTTGCATATAGGACACTGAATACTATCTACCTGCAATGGTAAAACAAACAAACAAAAATACACGGATTGATACTATGAACAAGTCTGATAATACAAAACTAAGTTTTTTGGGTACTATAAGTTTACTTATACATCGACATGAGCGTAAATGTTCTTTTTTAAATATCATACGAGATTGTCAAAATCAAATATTATTGGTCAAGCTGAAAAGATTTGGTATTAAAGTTGAGCGACTATGAACAACTATGAAATTAGAGTTTTGAATAGGGACACGTAGATTCGAGTCACAACTTAAGAAAAACTTTTGATATACAGTATTACAATGTACCACGAGACTGATTTGTATACTAGGATGCGGAGAATTTGGATGAAAATAAGCTCAAAGAAGTTCCTGCAAACAAATTCCGCTCACGACGAACGTATATAAACTTAATAGTAAAAGAAAACATGTGACTTAAATCATCAGTCTTATTTGACGTTACTATTAGACGTACAAGTGAACTGCTTTCGCACATCGCAGTCAGACATGCTTGGTGAACCATATGTTTGCACTGCACGAACTCAACAACCGTCGCGTCGTTGTCGTATTCGGACGGCAACTTCAAGTCGGTGCAACAGATACAACAATCCTAACAAATGAAACATTTAATTAACAATGTATAGCTTTATTTTTACCAGTATATAATAATGACACAAAAAATATCAAACAAACCTCTGAAACTTTAACATCGGCAATCCGAGTGAACTTGGATAAGAGCGTGTGGCGCGAATCATGCGCGCCATCAACCCTATCCAGTGTTGTAGCTTCACTACATTAAAAAAATATTGATTAATTCAGTATTACGTTAGGTAGGTTGTGTAAGTAAAATATTGATGTAAAGCCAACCACGATTCAGCATTCGCTTCCACATTGGATTTATGAGACTTCTTTGAGTTGGGACGAGCCTTCTTCGACGAAGTCTTAAAATTTCCCAGAGAAGCTATCTTTTTTAGTAGACCCTTGCCCATAGTTTTCTCAGCTGTTTCACAGCTTCCTTCACAGTCAACCTGAATAATAAACCAAATGCGATCGTTATGTACATGTATATGTATAGTGTCATGTACCTGTCCACGTACAGATCAAAAACAAAAATTGCTAAATCGGGGAACTTCACCGGAAAGCTTGCCAACATTACTTAAAAAAATGCGATCGTTATTACAATGATCGGGTAATTATATTTCTCAGTAAAAGTTGAAACCAGGCCTTCAGGAAATGACAGAACTGCATGAAGGAATTTTTAAAATGATTTCATCATTCCCGGTTAAAATGCTTTAATTTTGGGAATTGACAAAATTCAGCATAATATCACAATCCATAACCGAGATGAGTCTTTTTTACCTTTAAGGTATGATACAATTTGCTTCATAATTAAATAAAGATTAATAAAGGCATATATTACAACATTTAAACATAACTCAATATATTCCATTAAAAACAACCAACTCTTTTTTTGTAGACTTGTGAAAACCAGTTTATGTATCTGAATCTTGTAAATGCTTCCTTGAAATATACATGTACGCACACAGTGTCAAAAATAAGAAATAAATGAACTTTATGTTACAACAAATTTACCAAACAATAATTGCCCAGCTACAACTACAAATTAATTAAGAAATACTTCACATTGATATATTAATCAAGATGCTAAATTGTGAGTTTTTCTCAAAAATTGTAAAATATAAAGGTGCAAATTTAACGAAGCTTACCGTAGCAGCAGCGAGTGCTTTGTGCCGATTTCGACTTCTAGTGGCCAGATGAACCTGTGGCGAGATTTCGGGGATTTCAGCGATTGCATCATTGCCCGATTGAGGGGTTAACCCGTCCTCCACGTCTTGATTTGCCGCCCATGGATATGGTGCAACCATCTGCCTCCGAATTCCCCTCCTTTTACCAGATTTCCGGCGAACTTGGCTCATTGTATCAAATTCAATCACGTACGGGCTTTTCCCATCCACTTCAACTAAATTCACGCAACTGGTTCCCTGTGAGACAAAAAACAAAACAAACAACAAATAAACCGAATTTAACATTACTCATTCACTGAATTATTTCCACACGAGGTGATTGATCATTGTACATCCATCGTAAAAAATTAGGCCTACTTTCTGGAATGCGATTTCGATCGCATTTTGTACGACAATTTCGTAAGGACTCCAAATTCCCTTGTACGGATTTTCCGACCACTGCCAACAAATACCGAGTCCCGGAGGCCAACTGGATGGATAAAGTTGCCTTCTAACGGGCCGACATGTGCCTATTAGAAATGAATAGAAAGTACGAATGGAAATTAAAGATAGGCTTAAAGTAGGCTTAGCTCGAAAAATTCTACTCCCAATTCACACCCAGCAAGGTGATTATGACCAATGAGTTATGACAAACTCAAAACAAGACTTGGTTTCGAAACGTCAAAATCGTCTGGATGGAACTTTTGACGCAACACAAGGCCACTGCATCTGTGGTGACATCATCACGGAGGTCGTGGTTATTAGGGAAGCTGTTGCTAGATGGCGTGCAATAACCAAACGTTATTGCAGGTTTTAATTATGATGGATTTATATAAACAAGGAAGTACAAAGCAGGAAAAAACAAATGCATATATTTTGTGTCAATAACCAAGTCCAAAATATAGAACCTTTCAACTGCCGGTATAAATTAGTTGAAAGACTTGCGCCCGTTATATGCCATTTTCATGCATCTACGATCTCTTTGACAATGTAACACGGGCGTAAGTCGATCAAAAGTTACGTATTTTTTTGTTCGGATAATTTTAATAAATTACCAGAAGGACGTCAAATAGGGAATTCGATAATTATTTACCGGTATCTTCACGTAGCTGCGATAAATTGATCACATTTACGGTGTAGCAAGCGAGAAATGGGTCGACATCGCCGAGTTGTGCACTTTTCAGTCCTTTGCTTCGAACTCGTTCCAAAGCTTGAGAAATGTCGCTACTGTATGGTTTCCAAGTAAACCTTTCATCAATCCATTCCCAAACCACCGAGCTACGTGTCCCCTCAGCAACGGCCATCAACAAATACAATTACCAGCGCCTGACAACGGCAGCCATCTTTGAAAACTCATTTAGGAAAGAAAAAAAAACTCCTTAATAAGCAACGGGGGACGTACAAAAATTATGTCACCAACAATGAATTCTTTACTCAAAATATTGAGAATTTTTTTTGCCAAGTGTAGACAGTGCTGACAAGTTTAACTCTTGCTTTCAAGTGTCATTTAATCCGCAACAATATTAGTCTTCCACAATTTCATATATCATGTCGCAATCTTCATCCAAATCATATTCTGGGAAATGCAGAAACAAAGTTTGTAAGACATATTGTCTATATACAGCATATGCATAGCAAATTACAAAATAATATAATGTTAATGTTACCAGTCCAGTAATTATGCCAGTCTATATGCACATTTGATGGACAAACTCAGCGCTTCCCTTTCTACATCACAGCCTAAAATTAGGAAAATAAATATAAATTAATGAAGACATTGATGCTAGATGAATCCGAAAAGTCATCTTTGTTGAGGAAAACCAAATTTAAATAGGAAAAAAAAAACAGCAATGTCATATGTCCACACACATATAATGACATTAGTTTTGCATGGTAATGTGAAGTACAGACCAAAGAGGCATCTTCCAATTTCTTCTTGGATCGCGTTTTATGCGCTGGACCGATTCCAATTTGTCTGCAAAATTCAAAACGTACAAATTACAGGTTAGTTTAGTTTATTCAGGCCATTTCACATGAAGATAAATTAAGTAACAATTAACCTTCCGTTCTTCTGGTAGGGCCATTTTAGCATTAGATGCAAATAAATATATGTAGCAAATGCTATTCTGAAAGTTCAAAATGTTATCAATATGTACTTGGTAGGCCAACATTTTCTTAAAAACTCTGCATACTAAAATGGGATTACCTTCCTGAGGAGTCTTTTACACGATTGTTGATCATATGAACATTGGCGACTTCACCACATTTAGATAGGAATCTTTTGAATTGTGCTGGTTTACATTTACAACTTATATGCAATATGAGGTAAATTATAACAATAATATACTGCATTAGCTATTAAATCAAACCCACTCTAAAGCCAATATTCCCTATTAACATTGCATTTTTTTTTAACCCTGCTGATGGTTCTGTCAATTGTAGCCACTGATTTCACGTTTCTTATTGCAACATCATGATGTTGCCATGCCATTTCGTTTGTTAACTAATAGTGTTATGGGAGGAGTTCGTCGTCGTATGAGTTTGTAAGAGTTGGCATTGGTTTAAAAACCTTATAATTACCATAAGGCGTCTATAACGAAAACTCGTAAATCACGAGTGGTAGAAAAACGTTTTTAATAACATTAAGATAGTGGAACTTGCTTATTTAGCACGCTACCATAACGAGAACGTAAAATGATTTGCAATTATCAAGATATAACTTCAACATAACTATTGATTAATTAGCATGTAATGACATTTAAATTATGTCAAGGTCCTCAATATTAGGTTCGTACAAATCGTCGTAAACAAATTCTGGCAATTCCGGTCCGTGCCCATCGTATTCATCTTCGTATGGATCGTCATACGCATCCTCATCATCATAGTAATCTGATCAAAATAATCTCAATAATGAAAATATCTCAGATTTTAGCCGTCTATGCAACTCTTATTGTAACGTACCATCATCTGGTTCACTAGCACTGTCGAGGTCATCACTGTAATATCCTGTAATAAGGACAAATGAAGTGGGTTAACTTATAAAGTAGCAACGTAAATAACATAAACTGAGACTGATATAGTAAACGTTACCTTCAACGTAAGAATACCAGTTTATTTCCACATATAATGGCACATTCAGATCTTCAATTTCCACGTTGCATCCTAAAGCGAGAATGTTCATTAAGTACTAGCATGCAACTCGGCTCAGTTAATCGATTATAATAACCTCCACAGGTAATAGAGATCTTGTGGGTTTCTTCTCTTCTTTGGATAGCATTTAAACATTGTTCCATCATGCTTGTAGTAATCGACCTATTGTCGGCCATATTAAGCATAGTCATATTCGGGCACAACGTAAGCACTTGAACCGGGCCTTTAAAAAAAGTGACAAATGACAGGTTTTAATTCCCATTACTGCACATGAAACAAGTGATTTATTATACGTAATTCCAATAATAATAAACAAAACAATTCACCACTAATGTCTTCAATGCAGCACGAAATCATTGACAATGTCACCAGTTGGCCGTTTGCGGCAATTGCTTTTAACGGACCAGATGTCAGCTGGAAATATTATTATGTCAATAACAAGTTCTGGCAAACTATGTAAAATTATTGGAAAGTATGTTTACACTCGGTATAAAATTCAGCGTTAAATGTTGAAGATGCGGCAAACGTTTCAGCGACTCTACACCAATGTCCGTCAACTCGTAACACTTGCTTACATCCAAAGTGCTGCATGCGACCAAAACAATATTAACATATTATTGGTTATCTAAGCTTCAAATATCAAATCGATTTTAAACCTTAAAGCTTTGCAATTCTTGCTGATGGCGATTAGCACTTCATCGTAAACTGCAGCATACTGTTCATACAGGGTCAAGCATTTCTTTAAAAGAAAGGGTAAATGCTTTTTAAAGCTTCACATATAATGAACAAAATGCATCGTTGAAACAACTGCAACTAACCAAATGGCTCAAACTTGCCAGATGAAGCAAACCTCGTGATGTAACTAAAAGATGCATGTACATCAAAATTATAAATATAGTTTTCATTCTTATCTTATATGATAAATAAAATCACGGTTTACTTACTTGGACTGCTGACTTTTATCAGCTCAAAGTTCTCAATAGAAAGGCAACTCTGAATTTGAAAAGAAGTTCAGTTTTTGCAACATATAAACAGGGTAAGACAGAAACATTTTGGGGGACATTACATTTAGGATGTCCTCTAGATGTTTATCAGTTAGGGAATGAGCCGTATAGTTCAACTTGAGCGTCTGCAGATTTTTGCATCTCTTAGATATTCTGTGAAATGCCCAAAACTAAACAGAGAATTATTTAAGTACGTGATGTAAGAAGTTACATAACATTATATTACATTTCACCTTTGAACATGATGAGATGACCAGTGCTTTGAAATTTGGCGACACGTTTTCCAAACACTGAAATATTAAAGTTTGTAATTTCCATTGGACCAATTTCCTAATCAATCAATTTCGTAATCACACCTGCCCGGTTATTTTTGAGTTGTCGCTGATTTCAAAGTATTCTAAGTTCTGGCAATTCTTCATGAGATACCAAAACCTGGAAACAATTTGATGAATAACATTGTCTTTCAGTAACTAAATAATGTAATCTTCTTTTACCCTTTTTCTCCAATATTGTGGCAGCGTTTCAAACGTACAACCTGTAATATAGAAAGTGTACTTATTAGATGAACAATAAGAATAAAAAGTTTATATTTCGTTATATAACCTTGAGATTGCTGCATTTCTCCGACAACAACTCCATCCCCCTATTTGTGATGTCCACGTGTCCCAGCTTCAAGTTTTCCAATTCGACGCACAGCTCGGCTGAACAAATAAACTTCACTAAAACATATGCAAAAACAAAAACCGTACAATCTAAATGCCTACAAATAATTTCTGATGTTCGGAAAGTTAGATTGTGGGCAACATCTTCTATGTCCAACGTCTTTAATTTGGGACATCTCAATAGGAACTTTTCCAATAAATCATCATCAAGAACTGCATAACGAGTGTAATTAATGTCAGAATAGTATGACTTTTTAGTTAGACATCAGGAGTAATTAAGATGTTTACTTGGGTCTTGCATAAAACTTGAAAAAACTTTGCTAAATTTGAGCGTACGGTAACTCGCCCAAACCGATTGCGCGACCGATTTCCATCTTTTGCAAACTGTAAAAATAAGTAATAATGAATAAAATATTGCAATATTCTAACAATAAGCTTGTTATAATTTCCCAAAAGCAATTACCATTTTCAACCTCGAGTAATTCAGTCATATTCAGGTACTTCAAAATGAGCATCATGACATCATCGTTGAGCATATTATTACCGGATGAATCCGGCAGTTCATCTTTGTTAATTAAGTCCTTTCAAGAAAAGAATAGAAATGTGCACATATATACAAAAATTAACACATGTGTAATTAGATTGTGTTTTGTGAAATACATGTCTCAAAATTGAACAAACCAATGGAGCTTTTTGCAATCTCTTCTTGGATCGCATCTTATATATCCTTCTTTCTTCTGCTTGACTTATTCGAATTTCTCTGCAAAATTTAAAACAAAATACGTACATGATTGCAAGTTTTATGCGAATAAATATGGTACTTAATTATAATTAACCGTCCATCCAATTCAAGGTCTTCTGCTTTGGCTCTTTTGGCTTCGGACGCCATTTCTGCATTAGCGAACGTAGCAAATGCTATTCTGAAATTTGAGAATTCACATTGAAGCAAAATATATATATAGTCATATATTCTGTAGTAATTACAAAATTAATTACCCTTTTGACAAGTGTTTCACGTGATCGTTTATGATGTGAACATTAGTCACTTCACCGAATTTAGAAAGGAAGTTTTTCAACTGCGCAGGTGTAACCTACATGAAAAATTGGAAATTTTAAACATCGGTGTGAATTTATTTAAACGTATGGAAATTATATGTAACGTCTTCCAATGAAATGAAACCTACTCTGAAACTGATATTCCCTATGAAAATTTTACGGCTCAAATAACTGCCTTTCGCAATAGCTTGACCGTTTACAGGAGTCGTTTCAGCGGTAAAAGTTGTGGTTTGTGAACAGGTTTTTGTTCCTGGCGTTGGATTTTCGACAATGCCTTGACAAGTTTTTCGAAAATCGTTGCCGTCCTCGTGCAACTGTTGTAATTTCTTTAACCCCTCTGATAGCTGGTTCATTCTCTCAAAATTCGAAGCAAGAAAGTCGACTACACAATGTAATAAGTACGCAATTAAAGACACGAGATTGCAGGAAACCAGAATGAAAACAACGCGCCATGCCAATCTAGAATCCAAAATAAGCCGGAAGTAGCGTCAGATGCTCGATAGGTGGCGCTGAAACCAACTGAAGCGTTTTAGGCGGTTTTAGGTGAAGCACTGCACACTGCATGACGTCATTGGAGCCCAAAACTCACTATTTAGTAAAATAATTAATAATTCCCCACATAATCCTATGAGTATATGCTAAATTAATTCTTGCTGTCAGCCCAGAATATTACTTTGGTAAACATTTTCAATACAAATATCAGCTTATTTTTCCCAAACCTGATGACGTCATCTGTTCATTTTTTACATACACATTCAATTTTTAACACATCGCTTTTTCTACAACAATATTGAATAAAATCTGTTTCATTTCCCGGCCATTTCTATTATTATTTTCAAGGTTTTGCAAGATGAGCATTTTAAAATATACTTCACAATGACGTCACTCGATCACGCGACACTCGAACACCTAAAATTATGCCAAGATTGTAACTAGTCCAAGATTGCAATAAAAGAAAAACAGTTTTGCCCGAGGTTCTGACTCAACGAAAGGGTTGATAATAAATATTGACTCATTTCAGGCAATGAACCAATAGTAAAAGAGTCCTAACATACATGGTAGGATTTCAGCCAATCAAAACTCATGCTAGATCACAAGGATCACAATCGCCGCATCTTGCCCCTGAATTTCGTCTTCTCCTCGTTAACATCAACACCACATAAATTTCCACATTGCAATACAATTAACCAGTTTAGTTAGTCGATATGGAAAGATTGAATGCTCACAACAGCACATTGGGACGAATCTTATGACATCTAATGTGATTATTAATTTCATTTCGCCAAGATGATAAAGAGGTGATTATAATTGTACACAAAGATACAAGTGCAATTATTGCAGTTAATTAGCATTCAGATGGATCAAAAAACGTGCAGTGAGATTGAATTTCTTCAGAATGAACATCACAAAATGCTACAGGGTTTGTACGATGAGATTGATCGTCTACAGAAAAAATGCTCAGGTGAGAATATAAAAATATACATAAATAAATAAATAACCCATTATGAGAATTAATACATAGCATTTATTAACAATATTTTCCTATATATTCAGATCAACAATTTCAGTTGGTAATGCATAATGTGTATCCATCAGATGAAGGCAAGTACATTTCAAGATATACCGGTTTCAGTTAATTTACATGCGATCAAATATATAAATATTATTGAAATAAATACGTTTTCAATTTCAAAAATAATATTTAAAAAAAGTAAAATTTTGTATAACACAGTATATAAAAGTTAACCATCTAATTCTGGATTTAATGTGCAAGTAATTAATTATAACTCATACGTCAGTCAAACTTGTTTACGTCCCAAATAAATCGTTCCCATAATATCGTTAACAAACATGTAAATTTTGGTGAAAAAGTATATTTCAAATCTGATATTTTCTTCTGTTACCTGGAATATGAAGTAAAATTTTTGTATGTTTTACAAGCAGGGAAACTGAAAGATAAAATAGGAGAGTTAGAAATAGCGATGCGAGAGAAGATGCAAGAATGCGAGGATTTGCGAGAATCACTATCTGCCAATAAGAAAGTGGTCAATCATCTTGAGCAAGAACTTAGAAACCTGGAAGAAAGATACCGAGAGGACGTGAGCGCCAGGAACCTCATCGTTGCCAAACTTCGGCGCGAAGTCGACGATAAATCCGCAACCATTGCTTACTTGATATCCCTGCACCACAAAAACACAGTTCAGTAATATTAATAAACATCGATTCCTTATTTCAATTCCAAGGGAAAAATGGATGTTGACAATTTTACTTACAAATCCAATTACCGGGAGGAGACAAATATTTTGTTTAGGTCTATATCTACAAGGGAAAGAAATATTAATATATCAATAATAATTTCAAATCCTCAGACACAACCAACAACACACGATCAACGTGACAACAATTTCTCTTTGGAAGGAGGAGGAGGAGGAGGAGGAGGTGCCAGGGTTCCAGTGCCACCACCGAAACACTTGCCGGACGCTTCCACCGGGAGACGTTCGGCAATGTGGTTCCGGAGGTCCTGCAGCGTTAACAAGAGCCCATCTAGTAACCTGGACCATCAACAACCGATCCGGCGTACCAGTATGCCTGGTGTACAAGTGTCTTCGGCCGAGCTGCATCTGCCGCCGATCAACATGGCCGCGCCACGGCAGTGCCATCAGGATGTTGTCCAGCGACAACCTCTTCTCGTGTCCCAAAGAAGAAGCGTGTCTCAAGGTGGCCGTACGCAACAACAAACCCAAACTTCTAGGCACTTCAAACCTTGATGCTTCCTTTAACTAAATTACGTACAAACTAGTCATCACGGCAACTTTTAAACACGTTTTCAAATTACGAATTCAGTATCATTGCGGTTGCCGCGTAACAACCTCAAATCTGTAATTCGTCTTGTGTCACTAGATAGATCAGTATACATGCATGCTTCATTTTGAAGAGTTGAAGTGCAAATCAGAACACTGTAAACCTAAATCCCTCGCGAACTGCTCATTCGGCTATTACAAAAGCGCAGTTGAATATTGTTGATTTAGTCCACCTGTGTAAAATATGTTAGACTAGGAATATAGGGAAAGATGTAGGAAGTGGTCAAGTTGTTTCTTGGCCGCTAAAAAGTTGCAGTTATTTGTCATTAAAAATCGCTCGTTTTATTGAAGTATGGCATGCGACTCTCATTCAAGCCTGGTTATATAATACACACAAAAAAACATAAAATTGAGGATTAGCAATTGCGATCGCACTCAAAGTGAAGTCGGTGAAATTTTGTAACTGCTTTCACACCCAACTTCACTTACACAATGTCCGTAGTTTTTCCGCCAACTCTACGTACAAATACGCAACGAAATCATCGATTAAATATCAGACAAGTCGAAAAAATTCCAACACTGCATTTGATGAATTAATTCATTCGCAACAATAAAAAGATACTGTGATAAAACAGGCAAACACATCATTACGGTAATAACCGATAGCGACTTCCACATCAAATACCTAGCGCGCGACAAGTCCGACTCCACCGAGACAAGTCTCTCGTAGTTATATCTTGTCATTGAAACAGAAACTGAGATTATACCTGAGGCATCATGCGCATCTTTGCTTTTAGTGTTGCTACATGTATACAAGTTTCCAAGCTGCCGCTTTCTCATCGCGCACCGGCAGTTTTAGCGGTAATAAATAATTACAAGCACCCGCTTCACCTTCCGGCCACCGTGGGCAACAAAGTCGGCTTCACTTGTGAACTGAAAACAAGCACGAGCAATTGGTGATGGCAGCCAATCTATGCACTTGCTGAGTGGTCCTAACAGCCAGAGCCGCCGACACGGCACTTTGCTGCAACTGTTGCTGCTGCTGCTGTTGCTGCATCGCGCCGTGAGCGTTTACCTGCGGATGTTGCTCAACATCCTCCACCTTACATTGCCGAGTTCGGTCTTGCTCCTCGGCGTTGCTCGCTTTCAACATGAGTGCCGGGCACCACATCAGACTACAGTTGGCCCTACTTTGGTCCAGCGGTGACACGTCGGTGGCCGGTTGATCGGCGGCGTTCGCGTCCAGCATCATCCCGCAGTGACCGGGCTCTGTCTTGACCAACTCGCCGGACATGGCACTTCCACATGCCGGCTCGCCATCTAGACAGTGACCACCGAGGACCTGCACAGAGGACTGCCTCTTGCTTCCGGATGAAGATTTTCTCTTACGGTTTCCTGGTGGAGGCTTCACGGGGAATATTGTGGGAAGCTTATCTTCGTTCGTTTTCTTTCCTAAAGTACGTAGAAACAGATGTAGTAATAAGCACCAATGAATAAAATATACCAAATAAAGTGTATTTATATGTGGAGTAAAACACTACAACAGCATCCATGAATGTTATATTTCAATTATTAATTAACCCTAGTAAAAACATACAGCAGTTTGTCCCGTAAAACGGCTGTTTTACTCGATTTTTATGAATGAAAAGTGCTGTTTTATGAATGAAATTGCCATTTTATACAAATGTGTCATTTGGCGGTTTTATGGTTTGGTTTGATTAGCACCTGAAGTGTTGAAATGAGCACCGCAAATGCGATGATGAGGCGATGGTTTCCATTCGCCATCCTCCCTCAGCCTTTGAATGACACGAACCCACTCCGATTTCAGTCTAATATCTTTGGGAAACGTGTTCCAGGAAACGTGCCGATCCCGTTTCGAGTTATTACGGCAGCCGGGAACGCAACACACCGTCCCTCCCGATGGCCTGTGCTTCTTCACCATTTGCATGTCGCCCACGCAACCGTTACTAGTCATGCCGAATCAAGGGCCATCCATCCAACCGCATTACAAACTCCACCAAATCGTATCATTCGCTACGAAAACCAAAGCCAGAACCTGCTGCAGTCTCCTGACCCAGTAATCGCCGCCATTACGAACCGCACCGATACCGATACAGCAAGCCGATACAGTTCGGCACGAGAGTTGAGACACAGTGTGTTCAGATTATGACGTAGGATACTCTCTAAACAGGGTGTCACTTGTACGATTCGCGAACTGGGCCTCTAATAACCTTGCACTTGGCCAACCCGATTGCACCCTGTTTAGAGAGTAGCATACGTCATAATCGAGGCCATAATACACGAACACCGTATAGAAACATACCGAGAAACGACTGCCCGCAGTGTCGCCATCTTACGTGTCAATACAGAACTAAATAGAATTCCCTGCTTTAACAACTTGGGACCACAATTTAAATTTCGCAAAAACGTTCAAAATAATTAATAAAACAAGGGCTGAGCTTATGTATTCTTTGAATTAGGTCATTCTACGTCAACTAATTAAAGAGGTGCTCATTGCACCATGTTCGAAAGAATTAAGAATGAGAAATGTTGAGTTTCAAACAACTATATGATATAGTTTTAATTTGCAATCGAATATATCGTGCATATACACTTCAACAAGACAGCAAAACTTGTCAATTGTAAGTTCTACGGAGTAATCATTTGTGACAAAAACCGTATGAAACGCACCAATGTCCAGCAACAGCAAACCATCAACGTCGCGCACACACATATATGCGCAAAAATCCAGGTTTACTTAATTACTTAGTTAATATCGAACAAGTGCCCATGCAATTTTGCAGACATGGTACTGAGTGTTTTAGCAACGTATTAATTAATAATAAGTTACAAGTGCATTATGGAAAACACACAGATATTATTAATTACATAAATAAATTACTAGGTATACATGATTATCAAACAACAAACAATTGCCGTAAAATACATCTTATATAATTAGAGAATATCTTAAAGGGTGAAAAAATAAACAACTGTATCACAATAAAATACAACAAATCAGACGCAACAAAACCAAACGAGTTGCTCTCACTCCGCACATGCACGAGCACAACGATGGCTATTCGAACACCGAGGTATATCTTGACAGAGTTTTAAGTTTCTTTGGTCAGAAGACACTCGAATACACACTTACATCGAAACATTTTGTTGACTTTCCAAGTCGAACAAATGCAAAAATCCCTTTTTTGTGTTTCGCAAAGTGCACGGCATTTTGCATCGCGTAACGAATAAATACAGTAGTGCGTTCACTATACCTTGTCCCGTCTTAAGTTTGGACCACAGGGGCGGAGCATGCGAATTGCTGCAACCAATCAATGAGCGCATTGCACCAATAATAACCATCCACCCGATGGTGCCCACACGTTCTTCTCTTCTCCATTGGTTGCAGCATATCGCATGCTCCACCCACACTGGTCCAAACTTAAGCCGGGACAAGGTATACCACGTACACAGGGTTGCGGTGCATCTGTGATCGCGCGCATGTCCAACAACTTAGTTACTACAAACTTTCCCACAGCACCGCTTTTTTGGCAAATGGAAATCTCTCACTTCCCATCAAACGATCACAGTTATGAGAATTAACACGTGTGATGCCAACTGCAACCGAAAACACGGACGGTAAAGCGGGATGCCTTCCGCTTCAAGTACGCGTTTCAACTGCGGGGAAATCAACAAAATTCAAGAGAAAACACTGGGCAGGATGAATAGAAAAAAGATAAACCTGTTTTAAACTTTCAATCATCATCTTAACATGTTTCCATCAGCTAACCAACCGTTCTTTTTGGTTTGCATATTTGGGCGAACCGGACGCACCCATCTCGGAGAACCGCCAACCACCAAGGCACCGCGCAAGGTTCTCACCCATGGATGTCCCAGCACCCCCTTAGTTATTAACCATCAGATCCACCACTCGATCCAGACCCGTAGAGTAGATTCATGGAGTATTTTTTTTTACCACCATCGTTATACCGTTACTCGGTCCACCAACCGATGACCACCGCTACATCCTGCTCGACGCTGGCTTCGGGGACACGCCGCGGGGCCTGATGACACCTTCGGAAGGTCCAGGTCCCTGTCCCTGCCCGGACCCTGCAATCGGGTACGACGGTGTTCGCTTTGCCGAACGTCTCCTCCTCAAGCCAGCATTGCTCTGACCGGGTAAGCCGAAGCAGCCCCTCGGGATGACCATCCTGGCGTTTCCCTGGGCTGGCCTGGACCCACCGTGGGCAGTCAGGTCACTTAGATGGGACGCGTAACCATCACTCAGTACCTGGAACGGGACGGTGTTAAACGTTGGTGAGATGGTGGACAATGTCGCGATTGCGGTATAAATCAAATATTCGAGAAAGAGAAAAAAATATGGAACAGACTATGACATTTACTTGTGCCATCGCTTGTTGCTTCTTCGATGCTTTGCCGACGATGTAGATGCGGTCCGGTTTGAGTCCCACGGCGGTGTACACGGCGATGTCCTTGCTCGAACCGTACGCGGCGTGGATTATTACATCCGCCTGCGATCCGATCAATTTATATTCATAACGCAAAGCCACTTTAAAGTCATGTTAACTACTTGCCTCATTGACCAGATGTCGGAGATAATCCGCTTTATGCCGCAGCGGATCCGCGCTCAGTCCATCCACGAACGACACGAGACCATGTGGAAAGTTATGTTGAGAAAGCCAAGCTACAACCTTCTGCTGTTGCATATCAGGACGTCCTGTTACATATATTATAAGGTATCCCAACTCCTGCCAATGCCTAGTGAAGCCAATAAATGAATTGCAGTTATAAGTAACTTCACGGAAGGAAACTTCTCGAAATTAGATTCCTTTACCTACCTGACCACATCAACCGCACCGGCCCTCACTTTGGGATCTCTTCCGGTGACCGACATGCTTGCCGTGAACGAGCCATCGATACTGAAAACCACGCACTCGGTCTTCGGCGGGATCACAACCAGGAAAAAGTCAACCGAAGTGTGGTCTCCTCTGAAGCAGTACGTATAAATTTACATTCCAATTTGAATGACGGCAACAACTTCGTCTCGCGTTACGCACCTTACAACCATCTTCACCGGATACATGCCGTACGCTAGGGTTTTATGTTCGGGGACACCGTAAGTAGCGCGTCCGTTTTTATCCGTCAGCTCGGTGCTCATGTAAGTCCATTCCCCGTTGGGAGAATCCTTCATGATGTGAATGTCCACCTTTTCTCCCGACAGTGATACCATATCCAACGGTCCGTAAACAAACCGAGCAGTCAGGACTTGAGGAACACCTTCGCGGACTATCACGTCGTTGGCACGGTGATTCGCGTTCACGTTCTAAGAAAATCATGTTATATAATTCCTTCCCACACCTTCTTAACCACTCACACTCACTTTGAGTTTCACGGATGTCCGCTTCTTCATCCACTTCTCCCTGGGTTGCGAAGGGCTGAAGTTCGCACCTTCTTTACCATCGGAGCCTTGCATCGTTGAGGTTTCAGTACGTGATAGCTATCAAAATCAAAGACAGCAGTTACGACAACTGTGTGCACCCATTATACCAAAATGTCATCACGCAACACACACTAACCTGTCTGAGTATGAAAGCGATGACGTCAGCGGATTCCCAGTAACTCGCGTGAAACAGGTGCGGCAGAGCATTGGAGGGAAAATTAGAGAGGCCTTCGGGACAGTAGAGTGCATAATCCAACCTCTTGGTGCCCCACCACTTCTGCGTCACTGCACATGCGGTCAATCGAAACCATGTCAGCACGCGAGAAGACAACCGGATGCACCGATTGATATACGTACGTGCGGTCACGGTCTGCAAAGGAATGTTTTCCACCACACCGGACATAACACTTTGCATGCTCGCTGCTGACATTCTCCTGCTGCTTCCTGGAGTATTAGGATGTGGGCAGTAAGGTTCCACAAACAACTGGGCATTGCATTGAATGCATTCAACTACATTGAAGTCAGATCAGAACATTAATTTACGTTCAAATCATCCAAAATAAAATGGAACATTTACGTACGCAAATGGTACGGTTGGCCATCACCCAGTGGATATTTGGCATACCGGGCCACTTTGACCGGTGCAAGTCTCGAGAACCTGCCACTGATCAACGGCTCGATGCGACACGAGAGCGGATCCGTCGGGTGGAACAAGTTGTACATCTGCGTGCAAGCGGGTCTTGGAGGAGTAGCTGTAACGTGTCCATTTGTTAGTCACCAAAGTGGAGAAATAACCGTTTAAGAATGTCTAACGACTCACTGTTTCGGTCGTCGAACGAGTGGAATTTACGGAAAGCGATAACCATGCCGAGAGGCGACCCGAAAGTGAAGAAGTCCGAGACCTCGAAGTCCAATTTGGCGAAATGAGACTGTTCGCTGGAACAAGAACTACGCCGCCTGAAATTAGGGGCTTCCAGGTGCCTGGCCCGGCCGTGGTTCGATGACCCGCTGCAACTGCTGCACCCGCCGGTCCCTCCGCTTCCCGCGAACCCGGTGGCCGCAGCGATCTGGCTCTCTACCGAACCGTCTCCTTAATCAAACAGAACACTGAATTACTAACCAACTCGAAACTTCTATTAGTCGCACTAGTACCAAAACTTCCGCAAAATCTAGTTGTGAACCGGGTAAAATAATTTCATCGCAACTTACCTTCCGTATTCAAATTACACAGTTTGACATGCGGGAATTAAGTATAGCAGATTATCACTTTCAAGAATATAATCTCCAATATAGCCGCAGCTACAATATACCACAAGAATAGCGACACTGTGTAATAAGTATGAGAATTTGGACAAGAACCTTTGGCTTCGACGCCTTCGAGGTGCGTGGACGACTGCCTGCCCAAGGGGTGTGGTGGGGTCTGCTGCGGGATCTGCTGATGCTGCTTGCATGCCGCGTCGGTCACCGGAGCGTCGTCTGCACCACCTTCTTCGTTGCTGCTGCCGTCGCTGATGGAGATGAGTGGGTTGGGTTTAGGGTTAAGACCGGGACTGCTGCACGGCTCAACCTCAACTTCAGCGATGCTCGTTTCGCTACCGAACCTCATCTGATTGGTTCTGCACAACGCGTCGTAGCCCAGAATGGCACCCACGCTGTCACCGATGAGAGCCACCTGAGGACATCGAAAGAACAACCGTCGTTAGTTACATAGTAGCACTACATATAACACGCAGGCTTCCCACGTACCTGTCCAACGAACCCATTGCCTTCCTCGGAGCGCAAGAACTCGTGGTACGCCTGGTTAGCGGACGCAACCACTCGAGTGACGCACTCCTGGTACTCCAAGGAGCAGGTGGCGAACATGGGAAGGGCTCCTAGAGGGACCGAATCGTGGGTGAAAGTGGTGCTTCCATCAATGGCCGAAGGCGAAGATGACGAATTAAAGCTGTACGGACTCAAGCTGTCACCAAATTAAAAAACTTTCTATATGTAACCCGATGCACAATGGTCATCGACTAACGTACCTAGAGAGCACTCCGAGGGCTTCGACGCAGATGGAAGGACACGCCACCAGCCGCAAACACACCCGGCCCGACATGGCATGGTAATGCTGCCTGGCGACGTTATCGAAAGCTGACCGGAAGGTGGACAGGTCGGATTTCTTGGTTGGGGCGTCCGATGTGATGTCCAGCACGCTGCCACTATGCAGCACTAGCACAAGGACAGAGGTGAGACACGGACCGGGACCGGTATTGGCGCCGGCAATTGAATGGTGAGCGGGGGACATGGTGGGCGAGCAAGGCAACGAAGTGTCCACGCTGCACCCGCCCAGGGAGGGTAAGGCACGACCTGACTCTCCCGACACGTTCATCTGGTGGAGGAACGCAACCGGCTTGAAGATGCTGTCCTCTTTGTTGAAGTCGCTTCCGGGAGACACGTTATCGTCGTCTTGCGAGAACAACTCTAGGGAACTCCACTTTGTAAGCGTCGTCGCTTCGTCGGCTTCTTCTGAAATTAGTTTTTCTTTTAGTTACAATGCATGCAATTTTAACCCTTTTGGCTTCGTATCTGTAAATAAAATGGATAACTGAAATTCCCTAACATTTTACCTTATAGGTTTCAGCTGTAAAGAAAGCGTACAGGAAAAGCATAAACCAAATAGCTTTTAATTACACAGTGGAAGAAATGATGACATGCGCATAAATGAGCTTCGCAAAGCAAACGGGAAAACAAAAGCGTGAACGTAATAACAACACAATGGCGGTTGTCCGTTGAAAACAATCGTGCATGTAATCGAGTAATAAATTACTAACAAAACAATAGAATCAAACGCAACTGAACCACCGCATTCAATTTATATATAGTTCAATCGGTCGAGTGCCCATCTGTCCCACCTTCGCAATCGTAAAATTCCTCGTCGGAACTGGAATCTGTCTGTCGCGCGCAACTCTCCATCCTCCAATTGGCCAACTGCAGATCGAAGCTCTTGTTGGACGCAGAACCTGCTGTTATCACACACTAATCATTTTCTATTTCAAACACGCGCACCACCAATACATAGGTATTTAGGGATCGTACCGGGGGAATGCAGCGCGGTCCTCGAGTTGCTTCTGGACCAGGACTTGGAGGCGTCCGGGTTGAGCCGTAATTCCCTCAACTTGCTCACCTGCGGGGACATGGAGGGCGAGGCCGAGGGAACAGCCGACGGATCGGTTGCCGGGTCGGCTGGCCCGGCCGCATCTTCGGAGGCCACGATAGACGTGTCCGCTTCCGAAGCCCCGGAACTTTCTTCGGAGGCCATCCTCCTGGCCAGCATCTCTTGAGTTTCTTTCTCCAGTTTGCGGATGTCTTCCATGGTCATGCCGAACCACTCGTCCTGCCAGGCCCAAGCTTGCCGGTGCGCGCGCAACATCGTCTTCCGAAGCGCTGAACCAAAATGATATTTAATACAAATTACCTTCACACCTTGCCTTCATCCGCCTCACTTACCAACATCGTGAATGAACTTCTCTATCTTGCTCTGCATTCCCCAATACTTGAACTCAACCCTGCACAATTTGTACGCGCACATGATGGCCCTGCCATCCTCCAGCGGCATGTCTCGTCCCTTGCACGCCTGCCAGTGATCTTCGGCCCACGAGTCACCTAGAGGACCACGGCATGTCTTCTGCGACACGTAGTAGCGTGGATCTTCCTCTCGCCTGTAGTCCGCACCGTAAAGCTGATCCTTCACCACGTCTATCACATCTGCAAAAGGTACACGGTAACATATACAACATCGCCACCGGATGCACGCGCCGCACCTCATTGGCGCGACAAACTCACCTACGACCCGACTCCTCATTTCGCTACCGGTCAATTCGAACACGTTGTCCTGGTTGCCGGAGTCGTTGAAGTATTTGGTTTCAATCTCCAGGAAGAACTTCTCCACGAACGGGCACGTGTACCGCGTCTTCGTGTACGGGTACGCGTTCCACGCTTCTTCCTCGACCACCAGAGCCGATTTGGGCAGCAACGCCTTGAACCATCCTGCAACATCATTTGGTACATTACGTGTAACTTTTACAGAAAATACAAAAATAATCCCTGCATTTTATATACCACGCAATTAAGATCTCTGTTTTACAGCAAAGACTACAAGGTCTTTCTCACTAAAGCAACTGGCTTCATTTGCTAACCGAGTCCTTTAATAGGAAGAAAATTAAACACTCAATTGCTTTAGTGAGAAATTATTCAGTCAAATTTATTTGAAATGACTTCCAAAAAACTTGTGTTTTTATAGTTCGAAAAATGTTCAGCAGACGGCGCCACCGTATCGCGTAATCTTCCGTATGCTACTATTGCAGATGCTCTTGTATGCTGCACTCGTACAATTAAATGAACTAATACGCGCCGCGAAACATAATTGCCGGACGTCCCCCCGGACATGGCTAATGAACTCCTCCGACCGAGTTTCGCTCTCATCTTCCTCCCAAAACCCGCATCGAAGTTGTCAAACCGTGAAAAGTACGTCGGTGTCGCGAAAATGGGCTAAACAGTTTCCTTACGACCTCCATTACGGACGAAAAGCCGGGTATAAGGGTACGCAATAGTGCGCTGAATAATTTATAATGGTGGATGAATAATGTAGGCAAGCGCACCTGCGCTTCACAACTCGCGCCATCACTAGCAGCTCGTCGACGAATGCTTATTCAACACAAGGCGACTTGTAAACTCTTTCAAATTTCTCTAGAAAGGGTGTCTGGCTTAACCGCTAAAGGCGCCCAATTACGCAATTCAACTTCAGAATCACAATCAATGTGCAGGAAAATCCATTACAAAAAAATCTTTACATTTTATCATCATTCCTTGTAAATTAACTTTCCATAGCATAATCTCGAGGGACGTTTTCCAGCATAGACAGGTTTCACTGCAATATACAAATAACTGGTACATATTCTGACGGAGGAAGGTCTGCATGCATCATGCAGGAATGTTATTTTGCAAATAGTACTAAAAGCCTTCTGTTTCGCGGAAGGTTTATTATTCGCGGTCGATGGCCATTTTCAACATTTTAATCTACATGTCATCAAATCATGATCAAAATACCCATTTTGCGTGCTTTCATTTTTGCGGAAAATTGGATTCAATTTGGATTTTATTTACAGTACTCTACAATCCAACCATTACAGGGTGTCTACTAAACTTTCATTTCAAAATTCCAGTATATTTCCAGTATTTTCAAGGATATTTAAAACTTTTTCCAGGACACAATTAAACAAACCAAGTGAGAGATAATTACATCGCAAATCATATTAATTACTTAAAAACTGACGAATATGTGCAGTGAACAATGGACTTTCAAAAGTCTCATTCTTAATTGGTATTTTGTTCCAAGCAAATTAGAAGAGGAACACAGAAATCAATAAACAAAATTATGTAAAGTGTCAAAAGTTATATACATTTTCCAGGATAAAGAAAAAATTCCAGGATTTCAAGGACAATAAAAAATTCCAGTATTATTCCAGGATCTCAAGGATTTCCAGTATCAGCGAGTAGACACCCTGCATTACTACCGCGCACTTTCAACGTATGTATATCGCAATTTAGTTGCATCGTTTATTAATTAATGCAGGCTGTGCTTTTTCAATTAACCAACCAATTGTGATTAATTTTACCTGGCAGATGGCTACCAACATGGTAGATTTTGTGAGTATATTGTCCCGAACCACCCGGTCCATTTTCATACGGTTCATTCACGAGGATTTCTACTCCGCTTCCAGCGCCTCTAGTTTCTTCCCGGCTTTTTTTCTGAAAACAAAACCACATTATAGTACTGCTCTTATTTTAATAAATGCTAATAAATACCATGAATCAACGTTTAATTTCTGGCACTTATCACCCTACACACTCAAAATTGTGCACTATCACCAATCGGTAAGTGTTAAGTTATAAGTGTTGCGCTGACAAGTTCCTTCAAAACAAATTTCGAAATCTCCCCTTTAATTTCCCCAAGTCTTACAAACATCCCATACTACAGAACATTTCCGGTTGCTTACAAACACCGAATAAGGAAATCCTCTTGAAACCAAGTCCTCAATGCGAGTTCCGCAAACATTACATGGCTGTTCTACGTACACATTCTGTAACCAAATTTCACACTGAATTCAGGGAAAATATAAATGTTTATAGTTACCGCTATCATGTACAGTTGGGCTATCCTGTACTCGTCGATTGTGAGGGGCAATGCAATGCGGTACTCTTTGATGAGCATGACAGTGGCAGGACACACCTCCTACAGGTACCACACCTCCACCAACAGTCGCCATTTACCTGCACCCAAAATCAAATCAAACACGCATCAGCTGATTGATAGTCACCTTCATCGAACCCAACCCTTTTATCTCTCTCTAATAATACGTAAACGTGGACACTGTTGGTACAAGGCAATTATTTATACAACTCCCTTGTATCTTCGCCAAATAAACATTATATTGTACATGTGCTTGCCATACAATCGCACCTTTTCACATTTGACTTCGGGAAAGTCATCTTCGAACTTCGAGCAAACTAAAATTAGAAATTCAAAACACCTTCAACTGCAGCGGATCTGGGGAAAGTAACAGAAAACACTGCAAATTAAACTAAACAAAAATTACTCATCTTTTAGTTTTATCAAGGTTTTATCCTTTATACTGTTGATACTTTCATACTTATACAATTGTTATTTCTACAATTCAGCCTCATCTTTGACCTCCTGCAATCTAGAAAGTTGTAAAGTCTTATTCACTAAAACAATCGAGTGTTTTCTTGCTCCCTATTGGATTTAGTGAATCAGACTTTGATGGACAATCAGTTTGAGATCATTTCAAACATTTTCAACCCGTACCTATAATAATATCACGACAACCAGATTTTCAATAAACTGCAATTTTGTACAATATGAAGAAATATTGTTACATATAACAGCCGGCCTGTATTTTGTTTTCTTATTCCAGGTTTTCCACTCCTATGACAATCCGGTTATCATCATTCCCCTTGAGTTTTATAAAGGTTTTATGTATAAATGACATAAGTGTATACATACAACGCACACACACACCTGAAAATCACATCTGTAACAAATAATGATTTCATTACACAATGCATGCATAACCGTACTGCAAATACAGTATACATACAGGCATGAAAACGTTATTTTATCAAAATCGATGACTGCCAACTGTTGCTTTAAACCACATTTTTCTATACATATATCTATATCAACCATAGAGCTATATATTCATAGTATTCTAATAAGATATCTCTAAGATATCAATTTCTATATAGTACAACATCGAAACGGAAACCCTTATCATGAACAGGGTGTAGCAGCACACATACTGAAACGTCACTGCATTATATTATACAATCTCGTATATATCCAGCGAGATTTTTATACCTTGAAACATGGATGACCATCAACATGGTGGCTGCGGTGTTCGCATCAAGCACTCAACCGCCATTTATAACCGATAGATTCTCATCGTAACACGTTTCTGAATGTCACTCGCTGTTCCTTCAATTATTATTGTTATTACTGGGCTGCTTCGCAACGTCCTTCCTCAGATTTTCACTATATATGCTCGGGATGGATGGATCGATCGCGGTTGCACCGCCCGCATCTATCCGAGCATCTACGGGGTTTTCCAATCGGCCCCTGCAGCAGCGCCACTTCGCGGTCATCGCGTGCAACATTCATTTTTCTCAGCGTTCGATTTCACGCGTGGACATCACAATAATAATACAGTAAAACATGTCTATGGTGGAATCTCATGGGACCGGACAAAATGTCCACCATAGACAGGGTTTTCCAGCATAGAAAGGGTTTTAAAAATATTTAGCATGCAGTCTATGGTTCCAAAAAATTCTAATTTTCCTCCACAGACAGGTTTCCCGCTTAAACAGTTTCCACCGTAGGCAGGTTTTACTGTAACTTGAAAATAATAATTAAGATATCACAGAGAACAGCAAAAAAATAATTGGCTCAAAGTGTCCAGTCTTGGTAACAGTATATTGAATAAAGTAATAAAACCTTGATAATATAGGCTCCGAGAAGGAACGTCTGGGCGACACCTATCGGCGTTTTGCAGAACTATTGGTAGTAGGCGGAGCATAGAGCTCTAGAGCGGAGGCTTGGTACGGTACATAAAAATAAAATGAATACGGGTTCAAAGTCAAATAGCAAGACCAGCAATACTAATTGTTGTGTTGTTGGGTGCAATAATAAGTATGCCAACACTGAAAGGGTACAATTCTACCGATTTCCAGCTGGTAGATGGAATTTGCCACGTAGAAATCGGTGGATCCAGGCTGTAAAAAGGATAAAGTAAGCGTACGTATGTGTGTGTGTGTGTACGTGTGAAACATATATGGCATATGTTTACTTACTGACCCCAAAATTGCCGTTTAGCCCAGATAAATCTCCCTGGAAACCAACTCTCCAAACCAGAATATGTTCCTGTCATTTTATCGGAGGTAAAAAAAGTGATGATCCGGCCAGCCCTGCGTACATCCCAACTATCAACCTAGGGAAAACAAAATCGTCCATATCGTCAAGCTCTTGTCAAGCTCTTGATAGCTACACAAGAAAAAAGAAACGTGATGCCAGGCAAATACTAGAAGTATAAATGTATTCCTATGAAATGTTCAAATATTAAGCATAGTGTCAATTTTTAATGCAAAATAATTATTGACCCAGGTGGATTTAATGCCTGATCAGATGGCTGATGACGGGACTGATGATAAATCTACCAAATGCCACATTGGATCTCAGACAGACTACGCAGAAGTGTCAAATGTACCAATGATGTACATGTTTTGTGCAATGCAAGATAACTGCGCTGAAACACAAATTTGCATGCCACCATTACCAAGAAGCAAATCAGTGGAAATTCAAGTTGGACAAGCCCATGTGGAATTTGCAAATGCCAGCACAAATACTTCACAACTTGGCCCTTGTTTTACTGGGTTTACATCCATCACAGATGCAGAATCATGTCAGGACTGGTCTGGTGTAACACTTGACATCTTCTCACTTTTTGTTAGCTATCTACCAGTTTCCACACAAAAAATGACTTTGAGCAGGGAGAACAAACTGCTTTTGTTTCTCATGAAAATGAAATTCGGATTGACGTATGTAATCCTTGGGAAGTTATTTGGTGTTCATCGCACAACTGCTTCACATGATTTCCGAGAAATTTTATGTACCTTGTATGAGAAAACCAAAACGGCAATTTATTGGCCAGACAAATTCACCATCCAAACGAGGATCCCCGAATGTTTTAAATTACATTATCCAAAATGCACTGCAATAATAGACTGTACAGAAATATTTTGTGAGCGTCCAAGTACTGTCAGTCAGCGTGTTGAAAAGTTTTCAACTTATAAATCCAATTTCACCCTGAAGTATTTAAAATGTATTGCCCCTTGAGGGTACGTTTCATTCCTTTCCTGTGGCTACGGAGGCAGAGCTACAGATAGTTACATAACTGTGGATTCAGGAATATTACACTTTATTAAACCTGGTGACTACATTATAGCAGATAAAGGTTTTCCACAGATTTTGTCAACACTTGAAGAAAATGGTACAGTATTAATTATGCCACCATTTGCACACCGAAATGGAGAACAATTTACTGTGAAGAGTGCGAGGAGACATATAATATTGCATCTGTGCGAATACATGTTGAACGAGCGATTCAAAGGTTGAAACTGTGTGGCATTTTGAAGCATTTTAGCAACGATTTGATCCGTGATGCAGACAAAATTGTTGTCATGGCAGGTGTTCTTACGAATCTCCAGCTTCCAATTATAAAACATGCGACTGGAAGGTGAACTATTAATTCGTTTAAGTAATATGAAAATTCAATTGTTAACATTATCTCAAGTTGATCCAAAAACATACAGTTACTGTTTTAAAACATGATGAAAGTAAAAATGGTTTGTGAGTAGTTGTCTTAAAAATATCAAAATGTAATACATTTTTGTTTGTGTTCAGTGAAGTTGTAAACCATATGGTTTTGAATTCTTTATAAAAATCATTTCGCTATGCTCCTATGCTCGACATGGAAAATTTTATTGTTGTCGATTTTTGAATAATAAATGATGAAATATGAACAAAATTTATCTACTATACACATAAGGTTATACATAAATATAATCGCAGGTTGAATACAGAAAGCCAAAAACATGTCTTTTTATTTCTGCCCTACATGCATTTTTTCTATGCATGGCAACAAATATGCAAAATAGAACCACTCTAATTTTGGTATATATTGTGATAAAAATGTATCATCTCTTACCACCTCAACAGTGACCCATTGTTTTTCGGAATATACAAACAAATGGCAGATCTTCAAATTTAGAACATACAATGCAATTTGAATTTGTGAATAATACTGATGTCTGTTCTTTAGTTTAACAACACCATTTTCCACCTGCAAGTATTTCACAAAACAAGTATTGTCATTATCAATAATATTTTTCTTGGCACGTGAATACGGACATTTAATTTCTAGAAGTATTATTTCCTTTGCAGAATCCACTACAATGCCATCTGGGCTGCATCCTAACCAAGGCTGTAGCAATTTTACCACAAAACCAAGTTGTCTTGTTTTTGTGCTTGTGATTTCTTCATATTTTAATCGTGCTTCTGCTTCCATTTTCATGCCATATTTGACAGCAGGTACATTCAAACAAGTCTTTTGTAATAATTGTGCAACAAGCCCATCGTAATTTTGTCTCCGTGTAATAATTTTGTGGCATTTTGATGCAGAAATTCTGAAAGCACGTTGTTCTTGCCATTGCTGACTTTGGTGTTGGTTAATTGTTTCTAACGCTATTTTGCAGGCTTCATCTTCATCAATTTCAACAAATTTTTTATAAAACTGTTGCTGTTCTTCGGTCCTTGGTTTGCCGTTTTCTAAAATCATGACCTTTAAAGATCCTCCTTGATTTTTTATCACAGGAATGTGGTATGAAAATTTGGTATCATGTCCATTGACGTCTTGCAATAACTGCCACGTTTCCAAGTTCCAAGCTTTTTCGACGGATGAAACCACTTCAGTGACTAAATCGTCTACGATGCTCCTACATATCTAATCAAAATTATTGTTTGAGGATTATGATCATAACTTTATTAGAACAACATGTTCTAATTAACTTGTGTTATGCTTTGCCACTCCACTATAATTTTTTAAAACATTTAGGTTCACTGTTTTTCCTAATGAAAGCTGTTATACATAATTTAACTAACCAGCAAGATTATATGTGTCTGCGATAATTACTCATTCACAAATCTCAGTTTCACAAATTAGAAAGTAAAACATTCGTAGTTATGATGAGCCAAACACTAAAGCATTATTGTACCTTTTCATTTTCATTGCAAAGATCGGTTTCCAATGTCCAACGTAGAGAGCAATTTATGTGTCTGACCGCATCGTATAAATCACGTTTTTCAGATTCTGTGGGTGAATATTGTGAATGTTGCCACTAGAAATAATTCCCATAACAGTAATTAACTCAATCTTTATTACATGCTTGCATATATGTAAGGGACTTACGTTTAAATTAAATATTTCACTTAATGTGGAACCTTTGTTATATGTTTTTTTCTTGGGAATATGCCACTGTTGAGGGTCATTTGTTTTTCCAAAGTCTCTCTCCTGATTAACGAAACACACAACTCCTGCAACATGCTTGCATTTCCCTGAATTTCCGGCCTTGCAGTTGCATTGTGCAGAAATTATGTCTCTGTTGTCAGCCAGCTGCAATGTTCCGTAACCAATAGTAATTGCTTGTCAAAATGACATATTTGTAAAAATTAATTACCTGTATTATCACATCGTAAATGCGGGCGTTAACACTTGTTTCTGGAACACATTTTCCATAAATGATGCTGACACCTAGTAAATGCTTTTCACAAACATCGTAGACATGTTTCGATCTGTTTAAATCGTTCCCCTTCGCAAATGTGCTGTCCCTAAAGTGCTCTAGATAGTTGATTTTGGAGAATCCTACTCTAATTTCAAGAGTCATGCTGGCTAGTTTCAAAAATTGGCGCTAATTTTGTCCCCTACACTGCCTCCGCCTAGAGCGCTTTATACTCCGTCGCCTACCAATTGGTTCTACAAAACGCTGATAGGCGTCGCCCTTGTTGAAAACGGACGTTCCTTCTCGGAGCCTATACTAATGAGCCATGTTGCATAATGTTGCGTAATTTACATTAAAATTTTTAAAATCACGTACATTTTATACTTTAGGCGGGTCAGGTTTGGGATCAAAAGTATTGATAAAGGTACAGCGGACGCGTCTCGCGTTAGAGTCCTTGGACACTGAGAAGATGTCGAAAATTGATTGTATCTTTTCATCTTGGTCTTGCAACTTGGCTCTTTGTTCGATGAATCTTTGTTCCAGGTTGTTCTTTTCGGCGTGCAGCTTTGTCATTTCTCGGAGTAAATTCATTTTTTCCTGAGCTTGAACGTTGACTGTAGTTTCCAAAACGACGCATTTGTCTGTCATTTCCTGGTTGGCTGACTGCATGAAACACATGAAAAGTTATTGTAAACCTGATAAAGTTTAGTTGCTGTTTTTTTTTGGGTAAGTGAACAATACATGCAGTTGCTGTCAGACAATTTTGGAAATAATGTATTTCAATGTAACGAATTACAGAAGGACATGCTGCAACAGCTAGCATTATGGCATTTCGTTTTTAATAACATATGCATCGAGTAATTAATTTTCAAAAATGGGTCAAATTTTAGTTTCTAAAGTAAGTGCGCAACTTAGTTTCTGGAATTTTGAGCTGAAATTTTGTTTAAGATCACTTGCATTGCAGTATCTTCATCATCGCTGGGCATTTTTTATTTTAGGTTATTTTGGATAATTAAAAAAAATGTTTTGTTGATTATGAATTTTTTTTTCCACATATTTTTGTATCGAAAATTCAAAATTTGAATGTTTATCATCAAAAAGGGGAATCTGTTATTCGATAAATAGAGCTAATTTGTTTATTCGAATCCATGTTCCAAAAATATTGAAAATGCTCGATTTTTCAAATTTTACATTGCCTGTTGAACCATAGACATATATACTGTATACAGTATATATGTCTATGGTTGAACTTGGCCACCCCGTGACGTCACTCCTGCGCTACTACTATTTATATACCTTGATCCACTTACCTGTAGCTGTTGCAGTTCATCGCTTGCGTTATGAGCATAGAAGTCCTCGGCTGTTGAGTCCACTTTTATTACACCGACGATCGTCGCACCACACAGTTTGCAGTATTGGTGACCTTGCCGCATGTGGTCTTGTAAACAGGAGGTGTGCACCATGTGGCCGCATGATAATACGCATGGTGATATTTGGCTGAAGGCGTTCAATTGACACAAGACACACGGAGGCATCTTAGACAGCTGCGGTCCAAGCTGTCAAATTCGAACGAGCTCAGCAGTATTTAGGGATTTAGAAGAAACTGACGTCATTAAATTATCTAGATCATCTTTATATCTTTCACCGATGATTTGTGTGATTCCACGCATTGATTTGTTTTCAGCTTTTTGGTCAACATTTGATTGTCCTTGCAGACCAAGACATGCCTACATGTGACAAAAATAAAATGTGATTATCATCATTCTATAGGGTGTTTGACTTAACAGTATTTCTTCCTATTATGCAAAATTGTTTCATGCAGGCAAGTTTTGCAAAAATGTTTTAAATTTTGACAATACATAACAAAAATAGTAAAAATGCAAAAGGAGAAGCATGATGGCCAGCATCAGTTAAGCAACAATTGCTTCATTTATAAAACAAAAATGGTTTACATACCGCTTTACAAGTGCTGATCTTCTACGTTTTTGTGATGCAGGTATAAGTTGCTGCCACGCGCAATTAGAAGATGCATCAACTTTTCTTCTTTTTGCTGGAGACTTGTCACTTTTGCACTGCTTTCTTTGGTAATAACGAACAGCCCAAGAACATTCACCACAGACCCACTTGCTGTCATTAATTGCAGCAACGGAAACCCCTCTTCCAGCCACAAATAAGCCTTGACACTTGTTGCTTCGAACATCTTTGCATAGGAAATTATTCTGTTTGATATTGCTGCTGGGGTCACGTACAGTGATCTTGGACGCTATTCCTTCACACCAGACTACTCTTTCAGCTTTTGAGATGTTCTTTATCATATTCTGCATTTTTTCATTGTGCAAGTTCAGCTGGTCATCTGTAATCCTATCTTCATGTTTTTCTCCAAACATAGTAACTAAATGAGTTTTGCCATTATTCTGTACAACAATTGTTGCTGCAGAAAATCCTACTACCGGAGTATTAATCCATGCTGCCCTAGTGATTTCCAGTGATGTCGCATAGGAGTTAACGTAGGACCTAACCTAAAATCATTATTGTGTCAATGAAGGTTTGAATAAACGCAACACAATAAAATGTGAATGAACATACGGTGATAGCCAAATCTTCATGTTGTTGAAGCGTATCAATTATGTCAAGAAATAGCTGTGGAATATCAAGGACATTACTAGCTATATTAGCAATGCGTAGTTTTTGAGCGAATGAAACTTGTGTAGCAACAGAGCAACAGTTGCTTCGCACTGGAGACAGCACGGTGTGAAGTTCGTGGGTGATCAGTTTGCACACAATGATCTACAAGCACTTTTGTTGACAGAGCACACTGCACACCAGCATCATTTGCACTTTGCCTTTTTTGTGGAAAATTGGCATAGTATTCTGCAATAAATAAATATTGTGGAAGCATGTATAGTGAAAGTTTGTTCACTACTCCTATGCTGACAAATATATTGATAACTGCTCAACAGCTTTGCCTTTTAGCAGTGTAAAGCCAATAATTCAATCTAAATTTAAATCCAATTTAAACATATTTTAAATCCAATTTAAACATATTTTAAATCCAATTTAAACATATTTTAAATCCAATTTAAACGTAATTTAATCGTAATTTTAATCCAACTTAAACGTTTTTTAAATCCAATTTAAACATATTTTAAATCTAATTTAAACTTACCTTAAATCCAATTTAAATATAATTTAACATACTTTTAAATCGAGTTTAATATACGTTTAAAACGAATGTAATATACGCTTAAATAGAAAATAATCTACATTTTAATTGAATTTAAACGTAATTTTGTTGTATTGTACCATGAACATTCTTTTCACATTTTTCCACTCTTGACATAAAAAGTTGTTAACATTCACCATAACCATTTCAATATTTTGTTGACCAGTGATAACAATTTTTTGTGATAATTTATGTTCAGCATTAATATTATGCCTGTACTTCGTTTGATGCAAATTTCAATGGACAAATTGTTACTAATGCTGTTGCATGAATATATTCATCAGGCCGCATTGTATTTCTGTAAGGAAAAACCATAATGAAAATAAAATTAATTTTGAGAAAAAAATAAAATACATATAATATGAGAAAATAAATAATGAGAACATGGTCATAGCAATGTTTAGCATTTGTTATCTGGGTAATTAAGAAACCCAGTTAATGACAAAATAATTAATAAATAGTATTGTCTAGCTAGCAATTAACAATATATTCCAAAAATGCTTTATCAATAACCATGCTTTCTGTAAACACATGGCTGCAACTGGTAAATTAAAATTCCATCACATACCTGTTTTGGTCCAATGCTTGACTTGCTAATTCCAACTGTGAATTCCTCTTTCTAATCCTGCACTTCTTGCTGTGAGCTCCTAATTTTTTCCTAGTGTTTGTCATAGTTCTAGCTTGCTGCAGAAATTCAGCACATTTGCAAAACTAGGCCTAAAGCTGTCTGCAAGTTGTCCTAATATCGATAGCCCGAATATCGATAATATCGACCATCCACACTTGATAATATCGATAATATCGTTACTGCAAAATCCTTCAAGGTCGTGGTAATGACAATGAAGGAAAAAGTAAGATTTCTTAATAACGGAATGTCCTATTGCTATGGAAAAATAGGAACACATTAATTACTGTATTTTGTAATATGGCTGATAATAAAATGAAGAAACAGCAGCCACAATGTCTTGCATTAAATTCACAACCTCATGTATTTTCTTATACATATTTTTATTCAAATAATTACATAATTATTCATAGTGTAGATGATCAGCTTGAGAAGTAAACATAATTGTCGTTGCAAAGCAATTTTGGTTTTTTATGTATTTGACGTTGGCCCACAACCAGTGAAACTAGCCTCTACCAACCCCCCTGTTAGAAAGGGGCCACTACCACCAAGTCGTACACTTATCAACCATTGTCTGAACTACCTGAACTACCAACTGAACTACCAGCTGGTGGTAGT
>JAQIWR010000069.1:0-33272 GCA_034695945.1 Glomeris hexasticha
CGGAGATCGCCAAAATACCGCTCGTAAATCATTACGAGCGAAGTGTAAGCCTACTCCTCATTAGCGTGAGGCAGTAGGAAGGAAAACCTTACATTACTTTCGTATATGATGCTGAAGTTCCACCAAACCATAAAGGTGTCATGTTAAGTTTATATATAAAAAAAGGCAAAGGCTTCAAAAAATATCACTGCATAGAAACAAACCTTTAGGAGGATGTAGTACATTGCCTACACTGCAGGGTATTGCAAATGAATGCAATTTGGACTGCGCGGTGTCATATAATGCAAAGTGGATTCATGGGAATTAAGCAAACTACGTTCAATAAGATGAACACTGTCAGCTATTTCTTCACATTTTCACTTGCGAAACAAGATTGTGTGGAAACACTGTGTATGTTATCTGGTTAGGATGGAGGCGTTGTAAGACAAAGTGGATTCCTGGGGCTATGAAAGTAGGATTACGTTACCAGGACACATGCCAGTCTAAAAATGAGAGGCAAAATCTATCAATTATGTCACACATTCTTTTCGCAACTTCAACCTTAAACTTGCTCCACATTTAGAACATGCTCCATATGGGAATGCTGTTCAAAACACAAATATACTACATTCATTGTTGACCTAGTAATTGAAAATTCCATTACCACTCCACTACAGCCATAACCTAATGATTCAAAAAAGAACAATAATAATGTGTCCCTGTATTGCTACTTTCAGAGCGCCACTTTGTGGTCAAACATCATTTATGGACAATCCCTAAGACAATGCAATATAAAACGAATATACATAATATCGGGGGTCAGAATGAGTGGGTATTTTTGGATTTATTATAAGGGAATAAATAGATGAAATAAAAGGAGCGATACACGTATTTCAGCTTGGCATTGCGCATTGCAGCGTGCATTTTACAACCGTGATTAGCGTCGACGTTGGTGGAATTAGAGTCGATAGAAAACGGCGCTGTAAGGATACTAATAAGGAGTGATGGCGGCTAGGAAATAAATAAGCAGCCAGCACGAAGAGTCATCAATTGTGTGTAGTCGCATTCCTGACGTAGACTCGAGCGACAGGCTTGCCTGCTGCCAATGCCTGCCAAAGCCAACCTAAGGCAGGCCACCCGATCAGGGGCCCTTGCCGGCATATGCCTTGGCAGGTCACTTTGTTTTCATTGGTGACACACAGCCTGTTCCTTTCTCAATTACCCGTCACCTCGGTATATAGGACCAGGGTCTAATGCCAGTCGACCCACGTCGGCCTTTATTGCCACCACCACCATCATGCACCACCCCGTTCAATGGAGCAAACACAGGCAAACAACACCCCAATATCCTTCCTTTCGCTCAATCCCTATTGACATTTCAAATTGCATTAATTTATTGGCTGGCTGGCGGTCGTCGTTCCTTCCTGAATCTAGGCCTACCTAGTACCTATGTTCATCATGTACCAAATTTCCAAGCTCAGATATTACTCTTGAACACCATTCCACTATACAATATAGTTCGTACAGGGATTCATTATAAAAATTACAAATGAATGTAAAAAAAAATCATTATATAAGGACACTATAAGAATAATTATTGATCATTACATTCTCCCAGTTTCTTAAATGAACTTGCACTTTTTTGTTGATGTCAATGGGTGATAATAGGGTATAGAAACTTGTGAAATTCGTCTGCTATTTTCATAATTGGTAAATTCTAAGGCTTTTTATATGAAAGTTTCACGAACGGCATCCCTTTCAAAACCACCAAACTTAAAAGTTTTGTTTTATAAACTACCAGTTCTACAGTGAAAAGAGTTGGAAAACATAACAGTCGTTTGCCGACCATTCAGACCTAGAAGCCCTTGGACAATGGGATTTAGTTGGAAAGTCAAGCAAGTCAATCATCACAGGGTGGTTGGCTTTGGTTGGGCCACTCCCACTGGGGCCTTCAATGCAGATGATGACAGCCATGGGTGGTTGCAATAGAAGAGATAGGAAGTTAATAAGACACGAAGAGGAAGAGGACAGTTGGAGGTAGAATGCCGAAGGGAAATGTTTGGGGGAGGCCCACAGAGCACCAAGGGGCGTCGCAACACAATAGCATACTAACGAGCAATTTTGGACGCTGCATTTGCCAGCTTGACAACCGGAAGTGGGCGGGGCTTCGCAAAACCTTGTGCATTTCGGAATCTACTTACCGATGAACACGAAGATTTGATGATTGGAGTAGCGAAGCAACATCGAGATAGACAACGTCTGAAAAAGAGAGCAAACAATACTCGAATGAGACCAAAATCATATCCCAATCCTATAATCATCATTATCATCATCATCATCAAAATAATAATCATCATCAATGCAACAAACAACATCATCACTACCACCACCACCACCACTACCATTATAATCATCAATGAATTCATTTCAGCTTATTTATAATGAAGGCGGACGAAAATGACGGCTAATTCAGTGGCTTTAGTTTGCCCATGAATTGGAGCAATCAGAGCAAACTGTTTCGCCTTCCAGATCCTTTTCAGAAAACTCAACTTATGTACTGTTGTATATATATAGTGAATATACAGCACACACACCCTACTCGATACAGACGTCGACTAAAATTACATGCCTTGGTGGAGGAAAAAGCGGCGCCGATTTAGCAAACAAAGCTCTAAGCCTAGAGAAATACATAGAAAACAGCGACCAAATCACCAAACAACCTCCAGCTCTTACAGCAAACCCTGTGATTTGTAGCCGACGTACATGGGCTTATATATAAGGAGAATTTCCGAGTCGGACAGACCTTGTAAATAAATCAAAGTATCCGTAGACACGTGCACTAAATTAGACGTGCCTTGTAAATAGTCCCCCTGTCATCGAGCTTTTTGCATACAAATAGAAGTGCAGTGCAGCGATGCCAACTTACAAAAGCGACCCCCAACAGCGATTTCAGTCTAAATTTCCACATCTGTTTGTTTGTTTGTCCACATGCCCAAACCAGGGTATATTACATCATGCTAAATGCATTTCTACTGTTCTGCATTACTGATTATTATAGCATGGAATTTTTATTGCTAGATTACAGATTTTTATCATTTAAAAAACTGCAAGACAATATTCAATTTTCCACTTTATGACTTCATTATGGCAAACATATTTATTCGTTTTAACACATAAAAGTCAATTTCATGCACCTAATTATGTATCTCCGCCCTTTGAATTATAACTTCCAAGATACTTTTGTTTAAAACTGGAATTAAATCAAGTTTGTGAAAACTTAATGTGTGTAAACTTTCCACAAATGATACAAGGAAATGTTGTAATTTAATTATGTATGTGGAAAAATCGAAGCTATACTGTTGAACATTGTGCACATATAACCTAAAAATAACACTTATGAAGTGAAGTAAGATTTTGCAGGTGGGTCAATGCGGGGCAGCTGCAGACTAAAGTTAATCCAACGCTCGGGGCAAACACCTCCACCTACAATTTCTCCAATACATTTCCTATAAATCCACGGCTCAACAGCAGCATAAGCCCAAGCAGCCACCCAAATATATACCACCACACCCACTTGCACTTCCCTTTACACAATTTCTCCAATACATTTGTTAAATCAAGCGAAGAAGGGGAACACGTTGCTTGCCTCTGGCACGTCGCTCTCTTCGCTCTGCACACCAAGGATAAAAAGATAAAATCTCGGAAAAACACGGAAAAACTCCAGATAGACACCATCTGTGCGGACAGCCTACACTAAACCAGCCAGCCACCTTACTTGAAAAGTGAAAACTTCAAAATCTTTCAACTTCAACCCACTTCCTCAGCAGGAAAATCTTCACACAACCTTAGAAATTAGACCTCCAGTAGCTATTTTCACCCTCAAATTTCCGGCACGGATCATCCTATAACACAGTGAACTTTACTACAACACCACCTGGTGGCATTAAACAAATACAATGTGACATTTGTAATATGAGTCTTACAGATGAGCTGAATGTTGCATCAAAACACATTGTAATTCTTTTCATTTATCCAATTTATCTTATAATATTTTCAAACTTTACTATACTGAACTGACATACTATTAAAAATTATGCATGTTCGCAATATTGATCTAGCAATATTTGTGATGCATGTTGATTGAGCAATGTGAACAGACATTTCAGTATTTGCAGAATTTATTTTTAATTTTTACTCTCTTTGCTTTCCCTGGGTTTTCCAGATGTGTGTGACCACTTGAAACACGTGACACTAACTCCAACACACCATACCCGAATGATTGCAAACAATTTTACACCCGTTCTCCTTCGCTTTACAATTACTCCACACTACTGTTTACCAAGTGAACCAACAGAATTCTTTCAATATATGAACTCGCCAAACCTTGTGACGTCATTGCATTATTGACTTTTCGTCTCTTTGACAGCTAGCGTTTGAAAGTGCACGGGGACAATAAAAGTAAAAATAAAAAGAGAAAAAAAGAAAACGGGAAATAAAGGCAGTTTCTATTTTCGCCAAAAACACCTATAACAAGTGCCATTTGAGCACAGAGCTGTTGTCATGTGGCCTGCTGTTATGCATACAGAGCTTGAAGTGGGGAAGAAATAGGGATATTGGAAGGAAAGGAAGAAAATGCAAGTGGACACGGCCTGCAATACCCTATGGGCTCGCACATGGCAAAGATCAAAAGGGATGCAACCTAATTAAAATAGCATTCAATGCCTGCATTGACCCTCCACCAGTACCACCCACCGAGTAAATGAGTTTAAAATTTCATCGAGCCAAGCAAATAATGCACAGGGAATCAAGTGAACTGAACACAGAACTCCATTTTCTGTTCTCTTTATCCGGTATAACAACGACCATGGATAGGTGGCGTCGGATGACTTTTGTCTCTCGGTCTCCAGAGGCGATCACCAAACTGGCTTGATTTCCAACAAAGATTGAATATCGACGATGACCTGACCGTCATGAAAAGAGTCTGAAACCCGAGAAGCCACAGCCACTCACTCCACTAGTCACTCACTCACTCACTGGCATCATAGTAGTGGTAGTGTAGTACATATGGTGCAGAAAAGGCAACTCATCGTTTCGGCATCGAACCGAAAGATCTCCAGAGGAAAAATATCCCCTTTCCAAAAAGAGCTACAATGACGGGAAATGCGATCTCTCAGCACATCCAACTTGCTTCGGATGGACAGTGTGCAGTTTGTTTAGTATCTCATCATCATCGTAGAGCAGTGCAGAGCAAAAATAACGACTATGATTTAAGGCACCCACTAGCCGCAGGTCCAATTCCAATATACCGCACTAAAAGCAAAAAAAGATGCCCTTTCAAACATACTTCCTGTGTAAAATCATACCTATATATCTATGGATTTTTCCCTTTACAGTTTACCAACTTCGATCCTCTTTCAAATTCGTAAACTGTAAAGGAAGATCACTGACTTAAAGCAAACCTAATTTGAGTACTACAACCAGTCTCATAATCTAACCTGTCAAACCAGTTTATAATAATCATGTGGACCATTGAGTTTTGACTGAATTTTGACATAAACAACTATTGCAGAAAATCCATATTTTGTCTATTTCTATTTTAATGTTAATTTTTAGAAATCAGAATAACCCCATTTTGTCTGAAGGTTTAATGGAATAAATGATTCAATGTATGTTTATGCATGTGTATTTGTATTATTGTATCCATTTACATCCATTCATTGTCACTATTATGCTTGGGTGGGTGGTCTTTAATTATTGTTTTTTAATATAAATTAATTACAAATATATTATAAAAACGTTTTTCAAATATTGCACAAATTACGTCAGCTATTTCATTTTGTGTATGTATACGTATAATGTATATTTTTAAAAGGGCCGATATGCAGTCTATAAATGTGTGTACTATACTCCATATGCACCGCGTTTGCAACAGTATTGTTACAACTCACTGCACAAAGTTTTCATGAACTGCTTTTGAATGTCGACAATATGTTTCCATGCATGTTAATGATCATTTTCAACTTTCCACTTCATCCATTACCATATCCCACAACAACTTTCCACCATCTGCCAAAAAATAAAAGCACCACCACGTGTTTCATATAAAATTGTATTTTTGTACGCTTTTATGAAAAGCATCATTTTATGACACAATTTGCTCTATTTTTCTGTCTGTGGAAAGTTGGCAAGACTTTTGAAGAGTAAGGCTGCAGAAATTTTATTGCTCGCATCAGCAGGTGGACTGACCACATGTTGGAAGTTTGTGCAGGAAGTCTGTAAAATCTGGCCATTTTTGAATTCACTCACTTTTGTAGGTTCCTGGTTACGACATTACAACTCAATTCCTTGTAAGTCGTACCATTCATATTTTTGAGAACTGCCTATACATATGCCATTCATCTTGTACAAATCATTGTGATGCCAGTTCAACTAACCTCCTTGAGTTTAACAAACCATATGAAAGCTAGTTACTACTTTACGTACACAAACAGAACATTTCCCAATATTCTTAGGCATAGATAACACCTTCAGGCAGGTTTTATATTTGCACTATGCATGAATCGCTTTGTACATCACCCGCTAACCTCACTGATCGTAATGTTGGATAGCCAACTAACAGCATATTTTATGTATGAATCTAGTTGTACATCTTTTGTAAATAGCCCTTCAACATTTCCCATTGAGGCCTAAACGAATTTCCCTTTTAGGTTTCCGGCATATCGCGGCATCCATGTCCGCGTATACAGATACCTACATAGCATCCACGTCAAGCATACCAAAACGCTACTTGTTTTTATTCTTTCCTTTCCTTAAATGGCGATTTTCTCCGGCTAATGCACTTACACGTCAACTTAGCGCCGGACAAAAACCGTCCCCTTGATCGATTAAATCGCACAGAAACCAACTGTGAGAGGCTCTACGGAGAGAGAGAGAGCTAGCGCGAGAGAAAGATTTCCACCGTTTTCTTTTTCTCTAGCCCCATGGGCCTAACTGGTATATCGAGATATACAAGGAGATGGGAAAGAAGGAGAAGCGAGAAGAAAAAAGAAGAGAAAATATGAAAAAACGACCAGGTTGATTTGAGAAAGCGAAACAGATGGACTCCGAAGCGGCGAGCCATTGAGCACGCGCTTGGACGCTCAAGCAAGTGTGCAGCAACAAGTATACTTGTTGATAGCGAATCGATAAGAGGCAGAAGAGCGAGCAAGTGAACCATCCATCCCCAACACGACCAGACCACATAGCGTAAAAAATAATCTTACACTTGTTGAGTGAATCGATCAATACGCACATCGGTTGTCGGCGCATACCACCAGAGAGCACCACCAACTTACAAGACTAGTGCTCAAACAGCATTAGAAACTTTTCAATTATTTTACGAGCCACAGTGGAAACTTCATTATCCACTACACGATCATCCAAAATCCTGGATTATCCGAAATGCCAAAACTGAAATAATAAAACTACATTTATTTGAAATTAGTAGAAAACTTTGATTTGTCTTCTGCAGGTGTTAGTCATTTCTCAATTGCCATTGATTTTCCATGAATATTGAGGTCATAGTAAAACTTATCCGTCAAAATTCAATGATGCAGTTGGATTTTGATGCTTAAATTCCATATTTTTGCATGACTTTATGAATGAAATTATGTATTAATAATGTCAAAAATTATTATCATGCCCAAAATATGAAATATCCGAAAATTCGAATACTGTATCTGTAATTATCATGGTCCCATCAACTTCGGATAATCGAGGTTCCACTATTTATAGAAACTAAAATTACAAAATCATGTGCATGAGGTATTTCTGCCAATACTCATAATCTTCCAGAAGTTGTTTGACAGTGATCAAATGATATTAAAGTTGCTATCAAAGTTGCACCTTTGCTGTGGGACTTTTGTGACCTGCACCAACCTGCACGATCAAGTTAGGAAGAGCTCGACAATTAGCTTCAAAATCTTCCTATTGATTTTTTAAATACCTTTTAACGTCATTTTCGAATTCAGGTTACATCTGGGTTGCAACAATAATTTCCAGTTGCCAAGCTACTCAAGCCAGCAGATTTAATTATCCACCCTATTCTGTAGTAACTGCTTAATATTTCATCGCATCCAATAGATTACACCTTTCATATCCCCCAAAGTGGCAATGACAATCTTGCAAAATCATTTATCAAGCCTCTCACAAGTCATCGCACTACCTCCTAATAAAAATGCATTCAAATTGACACTTACGAAGACGAGCATAATGAAGGCCGCCGCCAAGTAAGATGTCCTCGCCATCCACATACTGACAAATCGATAATGTTCACCAGTCACAACATTGCGAAGGTAACCTGCCAGAAGATAACATTCCTCCATTAAATTATACCAAGCGAGGCAAAAAATGAAACCAGCGCAGAACACGTACCTTTGTTATCCTCGTGTTCTGCCAGACTCTTTATACTCGACATTAAGATGTCATCGTAGCCGAGAAATTCTTCCAGAAGAAAGCGGCTAAATTTATCACCGAAACAGGCATCTCTGTTCGGATCTGGATAAAATGTGAACATTGTCAATAAAGACATTGTTCTTAAACAAATTCAAACCCAGAAGAACTTCATGTTTACCAAGTGTAACTATTTTCACAGGAATGTTCAGCCTTTGTCTCGTTGATGGCGACAGCCGTAGAAATCCATACTCTAATGAATATTCTACTATATACTCATCTTCTGGCCAAACTAGTGCAATATAAGATATAATTTTGTCAGGCAAATTAACATGGTGGGCACAAAACAATTTGACTACTGTACAAGTGCAATTAAGTGTCAGTCACACCGTAATGGCTTTACAATAAATTCTGTCGTAATTGCAAAATTTCAACAAAGATTTATTCTGAATATGACAACTTCATTGTAAACTTATAGAAGTAACATCTTGCATTTATACAGTACGTACATTACTGCATATATATATATACCCGCTTTGGCAAGCATTTCAAATTCTGAAAGCTTGTTCTTAAAGGGGTGCATTTCAGAAGCAATTTCCGAGTCACTCTTCGTCTCCCGCGATGAATTTCCACGAGAGTCCGAAACTCCAGACTTGCTATCCTGTATAGAATGTGACGTATCTTCCTCCGCTAATGGCGGCTTCAGATTTTGCGCATTATCTAGCGTAATATGTTCAACGTTGCCCAGATTTTCATCGTGAACTAAAAATGCAAAGCAGATGTTATGGAAGAAATTAGTAAGGTATTCAAGTCGGTCAACATTCAACAAGAACGGAAACCTTTATCGGGATCGGTTGCGCGGACTTCATCGGCCGGTTGACCTTCGCAGGGTTCGTCGGTATCCGTCGGTAACTGCTCCTCGGCAGCATTCTCATATTCTTCGCCTTCACGTTGTCGTAACCGCTCTTCCTTTTCGTAGGATTTTTCAACCGTGTAGTCCTCGGCGGCATTTCTCACTATCTCCACTCTCAATATGCCATCTCGTGGCCAATTCTTTTGAACATGGTCCAGGCAGTTGATAGGAGAGCGTGTGAACACCACGTGAATGTACACCAGAACGAATAAAGCTCCCAGTGCCTGTTAAATAAAACAAAAAATATCATTATACATTTCAAGTTTAGGAATACTTACATTGTACATACAATGTGTTTGGCTGATACCAACCTTTATGAGCAGCATAAATTCAAGTATTCTTCGTACAGGTTTGGGGACGGTGCGCGTGTAACCCAGCGCAATACGAAAGAATAGCGCATGAAATAGCCTGTCTCGAACATTGATCAATGGGTTTTGATTGTTGTTGTTTCTAGCTTGATTGTTGTTATTGTTTTCCTGGGCTGCAGGTTCTGGAGCAGGTCCTGGAATTCCATCCGCTGGCACATCTTCATTACCGTTATCTCGCGGCATGCTTACAGTACGCGGTCTTTCTTCAAGATGTAAAGTTTGAAATTAGAAAACCACTTGGGTATAGTTGTGATGTTCCATTTCAGATTTTGAAGTCACACATATTGATGCACGTTCCAATAGGATTTGGCTCCATCTCCTGCAATAAATAAATAATAAAACACAATTTAAATTAATAAAAATGCAACTGGGAAGCAAAGTAATATTTCTACGCTCAACAATAATTTATATGAATTGATAATAATTTAAATGTCGCAATATTATTTTACTACATTAATTTAAACTGAAATTTGCAATCTCAATACTGCAATTTTCAATAAAAAATGCAGATTTTTTGCATTACAAGATCGCAGTTATTGTAATTCCAACCATGCACATATGCTAAGCAAAGATCGAATGTCTTGAAGTTGCACAAGACAAACAAGATCAAGGTTTAACCGTTTAACCAGAAACATTATGTAATACATTATTATCTTTTGCTGGTTCAACAAGTTGCAAGAAATAAATTGCGAGAAAATATGTCCAAACCTGTAAAATTCACTTCACTAAATTTCTTCCCAGTTATTTAAAATAACAATCGGGCAAAACAACATGCAGAAATAATGCGGAAATCCCCGTGTCTTTCGCGGAACTCGTTGATAATCCAAGATATCTCATGCAATATAGTTGCACGACAATCGGATATCAATGCAATAAAATTGCACTCAGCACCGAATAAATTATTATCACCAAGATTACGATAAAATACCGGATCTAATAAAGCTAATAATCCTTTCTGGACAACTGCACCAATATAAATACACACGCAAAACCGCGTATACAAATTAGTAGTTTACGGAACTTGCACACACGATATTGCACGCGCAACTACTGATCACGTGACCCGTACGTGAACGAACGTCACGTGACAACTTCTGGCATTGCAACTCGAGCCGGCGCAACAATAGCTTTAATGGATTATACAGGCTTAACGCGATAAAGCAATTTGGTTGCGTATGCTTTTATAAAGAATTACCTCCATAATTCAAACAGCAGACTTTTATAACATACGGATTCACTAGCATCTTTTCACCAACACAGACATGGAATTATTTAAAGGGCGTTTTCCGTCACAAACTGACCGCATTTTACCGACACGACTCCATATTTCGACATCCCATCCTGCTTTGCGGCTCTGACGTCACGAATTGCATCACACTTTCCAGAAAACTTCCATTATATTTTTGGAGACCAAATTGATAAAAAACAAATAAGGTTAAACTTTCCAACATTTTATTCTTTTAATTGTGAACTGAATAATTCACATATCGATCAGGGCCGGGGTACAATATATTTTTCAGGCGGTTTAAGAAATTCCGCTACAACTTTGCATAATTTACAAATAAAATATAATATGTATTATGCTGTACTTAATTTACATCCATATTTGCAATATGCTTCCCATATGGGAATTATATAAAGATTTCAATCGCATATTAAATAATATGCAATTGTAGGAACCACAACACTGACAATATATATTAAAAATTCACAACATTAACTGCCACATAAAACATATATGACAACCTGTATAATATATATTCAACCAATTTCGAGGTATTTAATTATTCCTAGACAATTCACAATTGGCTTTCACGTGTATGATCATTTTGCAATTTCGCAAAATTTATGAATACCTGGAAATGAAAAATAAAACCTATTAAAACTGTGTATTTGAAACATGTGGATAACAATGTGCGAATCATGCACATACTTGGTCTAAAGTAGTTTGACAAATTGAGTAATCGTCAACACCGTATTGTTGTTTGGCCAATTCCATGTGGTTAAAGAGCCGTGCCAGGCTCAAATACTCCGATGGAAACTGGAACACCAATTGGTTGTGATGGATTTCCTTAAGGGCCGCATCGGGAAACGCGCTTTCTATCGATGAAATTGCACGCTCAACTTCTGCAGGAGATCCACCAACACGCAACGTGACAGTATATCCATCTCCAAACCTATATAAATATCCATTATATTCCTCAAACTACATTTAATTACTTGAAGTTTGTGGCAATAAAAGCTTCCCTGTAGTATACACTCATCGGGAAGCATCATGTATATGTTACCCATTCTTAAAATATGTTAAATAAATGCTAATAGGTGTTTAACAATTTGAACACGAGTCCTTGCATAAAAAAGGGAAGCTTTCTGTCACCTAAGAGAAATATTACTTAGTTTTCAGATGTTGCGTGCTGCCAATACATTGGAAACGTCCGTTCACCATTATGGCAAGCCGCGTACAAAGGGCCTCGCATTCTTCCATGCTACAAGACAAAAATGTTTTGTTTGTAGGCAAGTCAGCAATGGTTAAGGAGGTTCCAAAGGTTACCTGTGTGAAGTTAACACAACTGATCTCCCTTCTTTCACAACACTTCCAATACATGACCAAAGGTATCGCCGAGCTCTTGGATCCATTCCAGTCGTTGGTTCATCCTAAATTCAAAATAACTACATTATTATTGATTCCGAAAAAAAATACAGCTACACTTACCATGAAAATTAACTTGGGATCACCAATAAGTGCGATTGCAGTAGATAGTCTACGCTTGTTTCCTCCCGAGTACGTTCCCGCACGTCGCTTGGAACATTCACCTAAATTCAATCTTGAGATATTTGTCCTCATTTCCTGCACATGTTATCAAAGTATTAGGCATGTTGGAAGTCTCATACCTATATTCTAACACGGATATCGAGAAATTCATATTACTTCTACAACGTATTTGCCACAAATTCCCCGCAGTCGAGCGTAAAAGGTTAAGTGTTCTTCCGCGGTCAGCAGTGGATCCAAAGCATCAAACTGAGGACAATAACCCATACAACTCCGTGCATCTGTGGGTGATGTCAAAATGCTGAAAAGAAAAGTGACATTGTATGCTTTCAACTACAATCAAGAATTTGTCAACCTTTATATTAATTTAAGTAATAAGTCCAACCTAGCTCCATTGACATAGGCATCACCATTCGTAATTGAAACGTCGCCCGTTAACATCCGAAATGTGGTAGTTTTGCCTGCTCCATTTACACCCAAAAGGCCAAAACATTCCCCAGCACCGACACCAACACACAACTTGTCCACAGCGCATAGATTTCCTCCTCGTACTTTATACACCTGAAATTTAAGCATACCGTGAACAATCACAATTCAGGTTTTTGGTTGTTCGCCCAAAAAGTAATTATAAGGCCTGAGTTATTACCTTTGTTAGATTCTCAATCTTCAGTACACCATTGTCAGCATTGCCTGATAAAACCCTTTGCCGCTCTTTCATAACATCATCATCTTCCACATTTGTTAGCGCCACCGATGTACTAAGGATCCTCTTCTTTTTGACACTAAAAGTTATTGCATTGCTATCAAGTAAATCGGCATATTTCATAGCAATAAGTAGCTGCTCTTACATCTTGTTCCAAACTTTATACTCTATCAAAAGAGTCAGAGCGAAGAACAGCACAGCTTGTGCAATCATAAAAACCAAATTTCGGCCCAAAATATGCCATTGTAAAGGTTCTTGAAACATGTCTATTCCTGCAATTTTCAATAAGCAACATCTGTTATTGGTGGTATTACTATATCAACGATGCTTCAAAATGTGTCATGCAATTCCAGCTAATAAGGCTTAATATTAATTGCACGCAAGCAATCAATATTCCTTACCCAAGTGACGGAAGGATTTGGCCGCAATATGATTTGTGGCCAAGTCCATCAAACCACGTCCCATGCAATAATGAGGAAAGACGAGAAAAACTTCCTTGAGGATAGCAGCAATGTCCTTTAACTCGTCATCTTCCATAACCTCAAGAATGAAAGTGGCTACCGTGGACACAATGCCGACAAATAAATTTCCACAGGACAATGTTACAAATGCTGTGCTTGGAATATGAAACACGTAAGCAAAGGGGTACATCATCGGTATGCTTGCAAATCTGCAAAAGTTTGTTAATCAGAACCCACTTAAATTGCTAAACAAAAATATTATAATGAATTATTTAAATAATAGTTACCCGTAAAAGGTGAGCAAGAGGATAAGACCTGGAAGGTTTTCCGAAGATACATAAGCATCTTCATTGAAAACCAGAAATATTAAGATGCAGAGAGTTGCCGACATCATGTAACTTATCTGTAATTAATTCATTCTCAAATCAAGTTTTCATCTAGGGTATGTAGAAAAGGAAAAGATACTTGCCATATCCCAAATATAGTGGGCCACCCAGTAAGTAACAGGACTCACGCCGGACACAAGTTGCAAATGTTTGGATTTGGAAACTTTTTCTTCGATCAAATGCATTACAAAGCTGGCTGGCACAAATGACATTGCAAAGATCACACAAACTGAATGCAGCAAACTCACTGAACTCAACCTCCTGGAAAAATGTAAAAACGAACCATGATTAACTTATATTCTCATCTGACCTAAGCTAGCAGCATTTATACTTACGTAATCTCCTCTTGAAGCTGTTCTTCGGTAAAGTTAATTGGATGATTAATCACCGAGATTCCGTACACTTCTGGATCTTGGTTTGGGCCAAGATGAGAACGTAGTACTACATTATTGATGGCATTTAAGTACGCTACTGACGACGTCCATCCACGATTATTGAACCAAACTTTTATATTATCAAATATCTGCATTTGTTTCAAGCCGATGTCTAATTGGGTGAAGAACTCCAGCGATTGGTTAGCAGGAGATTGTCCAGCATTAGCCGCTTTGCTAAGCCGTTCCCAAATGTGGCGTAACGCCGTGACATTAATTGCCGCCGTAGGGTTCCGAACACCGAATGTGACACCGCCGTATCGGCGTTTGTAAAATTGTCGTTGAGTCTTCACCAGCCAGTCACTTATATTTCTTCCAGTCATGTTAACTAAGATATCTGTGGTTGGCAAATTTATATGTGGTCCTACTGGACCACCAGCTCCTGCAGGACAGCTGAGAGTTCCTGTCGAGCAACTGCATTCAATCGTATCTTTATATTCCGCTTCAGGGTAAATCCATTGGGATGAATTTATTGCATCTCTTTCACACGACTTTCCACTATAATAGGAAATCAACATATATGAATAAATCGAACAAATCTCAGGTTTACAAATATGTATGTAACTCACTCAACAGGGTCTCCTCGCATGCATCGTGCTCCCAACCATGGGCTATGAGAAAGTGTCTTCTCGTATTGTGGAGTAATCTCATCTTGTGGATTTGCATTGCTGAAACATCAAAGACATAAGTGCCATCATCTAGTTTAACAGGATATTCAGCATAAAAATATGTACACCAACCTAAAGAATATATAGTTTGGAGGTCCATATATCCAAGGTGTTAATTCAAGGAGAGGTTCTTCTTGCAAAGGTGGAAGTGTTAAAGTACTTGCTAATGCCAAACATACAAACAATGCTGGCAAAATTATCTAGAAACAAAATAAGCACATCAAGAATGTTCAATACGGCAATTCAATTTATTATTTTTGACAAGGTAACTTCTTAAAAAGTTTTTGAGCAAATAAAATCAGTTTAAATGTACCATTATACAAAAGTAAATATAAAAGATTTATGCAAACACAGTTAATGTACCTCACACACTATGCCCTTGCCATTACGTCGAGAGTGATGAAATCTCTTGATTAAGAGAGCTAAAATATGCTGAGCAACAAGTGCCCAACCCACTTTGCGTGCTGGAATACAAGTAATAAAATGAATTACAATGTTCTATTGCAAACGTACTGCAGGACTTTGTGATTTACCGGTTGGCGACGACACGATCACGTGCGAGGTCTTCTCTCCCGCTAATTCCGGAGCAACTTTTGTGCAAGATGTAATTCTTTGCCTGCCTGTTCTTGGTGGTGCTGGAATTCGCCCACCTTCTGTGAATGTTTCCATAGCAACAACAGTCCCATTTTGACTCGATGTTTCCATCTCATCTCCTTCCGCTACTCGTAGAAATATCTGGTTTTATACGCAACAGGGTTTTGATCAGGATGAAACGTTTAACTGAATGACATTAAGTGAGAATATAAAACGCACCTCCTCCAATGTGGTGTCTGAGATACCATAACTAGCAACATGGAGTAGACGAAGATTTTGGTCAAGCTTATCGAAGAGTTGTCCGAATGCTCCAGAGCATTTAGCATTATTTGGAAGGACGTAGCAGATTTCAGTGCCAATGTCTTCCAACAATCGTGCACTGGGTATGACAGACTCAATGAATTCGGTCACTTCTGCTGTTTTGCAAATCTCTGGTTAAAGAATGCGTACATACATCAATTAACACCAGTTCGAAATTAGTATTAAAATATAATAGACAACCTTGTGATTTTGATTCATCAGCTGCTGTAATTCCATTTGGTACACTATTCCATTGTGACTCCTTGACCATTGTCAAATAGTACCCTTGACCAAACCGGCTTTTCAGAAACAAACTGGAGCCGCAGCAACGAAGACGTCCGTGAGCTATTATGGCTATACGATCACCGAGAAGATCAGCTTCATCCATATGGTGTGTTGTTAAGATAATGGTGCGACCTGCCATGATATACATCACAATAAATCAACCAAAACTTTGCAGTACAAGTGTTACAAATGAACTGAATACCCTGTTTATATTTCAGCAACAGTTCCCAGATTGATCTTCTGGAATAAGGATCAACACCAGCTGTTGGTTCATCCAATATCACAGTTCTAGATCCTCCGACAAATGCAACGGCCACCGACAGCTTTCGTTGCATACCACCTGAAAGTGCTGCAACTAAATTTTGCCTTTTTTCTGGCAAACCTAGATCAACAAGCATTTGCATGACTGCCATTGCTACATTCCTAGCGTCTACTCCTTTTAAGCGTGCGTAGAACCACAGATGCTCTTCAACGGTTAACCTGAAAATCATCACATCATTTAAGAATCATAATTTAAGTGAAAACATATGATATGGCAAACAATATAGCTAGTATCTTACTCATCAAATAGCACATTATGCTGAGGACATGTTCCGAGGTCCTTTCTTATATTGGCCATATCGGAACCAATATTTGATCCGTATATGGTGGCATTGCCGGATGTTGGAGGGATCATCCCAGTCAAAATAGATCTACACATAAAACATCGTAGAAATATCAATTAGTCAATATTTTTAAGGTATCAGCAGCAATAAATATTGGAATGATTGTACATCGTTGTTGTTTTCCCCGCTCCATTGTGTCCTAAGAATGATGTAATTTGATCCTCGTAGAAATTCAGGCTGAGATCCTCTACAGCAACCTTGCCATTACTGTAAACTTTACGAAGGTTTTTAATGCTCACTCCCATGTCAGATTGTACAGTGGACTCAACTTCAAAATCTCCTCCAAGATCTGCACACAAACATGCATATTTATGTAAAGTCATATAAAAATGATAATACAGTGGATTTTTACAGTAAGTGTGTTCAGGATTAACTGTAAAACATTCACTGTATTTCTGCACAATAATAAGACTTTTCTAACTTGGATCCGTCATTAAAACTCCATTGTTATAAGAATGAGATTTGTGACCGGGCCAATTTTTGTGGTTGCACCAATACGAAAGTGTGAAAGGAAAATACCATGGACGTGAAGTTCCATATTCACCTGCAAGTAAGCAATTTTCATAATCAAATACATGCAACCATCTTTTTCTTCAATCATACACACACTATAGAGTTTCACACCTGGAAAGGCATTCTCAATGTACCAAGTGATGGTAGAGTAAATTGCACTGTCCAATAGCAACATTAACATACAAGAGCCCATGTTGAATGTGTCATTGGGTAAAGAACTATTCCAGATGTTGCTCCATTGTAGGCCTACTCCCATTTCTTCAAATTGTGCAAAGTAACTGCATCCGAATCCAAAAGCAACATTGGATAACAAACTCTGAAAATGCAAAATAAAACATGTATTAACTTTCACGATCAGCCATACTGAGAGACCTACGTCAGAACTTACAGTCAGTGTTTTGACATATCCATTTAGATGTTCTTCCCACAGAACCAGAAATGCATAAGGAAGGTGGAGCACAAAGAATATGATTCCACCAGCAGCTGCCGCAATGTTGGCTTGAGAAAATAGGGTACTCAGAGCAAAGCTCTTTGTGATGGTGGCAACAGTGTAACACAACAGGAACACAAAAATCACACTTGTATCCGAATTCTCCAACACTTTTCCCAGCTGTCACAATTAACAAAAACAATTATTTGTATGCAGCAGCAATGAACACAATAAACCAATACACTTGACTCCAACCTTGAGAACAATTGTAAGTAGAACTACTGTAACAGACATCATGATAAAGGAGTTGATAAACCAGCCAACCCAATGAACTCCACTCGTCAATCCCATAGATTTCATGAATTCTTTCAGTCTTCGCTCCTTCTCTTGAACAACAGTCTTGATGATCATTGCTGATGTGTACACCCAGGCCAATGTCATGAACATGGGGAAAGATCGTGAAATAGCCATAATGAACCTTTAAAAAATGAGATTGGGTCAGATTTGTTACATGTAGGTATAAATGTAATAGTGTGTGGTCTTTTCAACATACTGATCTCGAATATAACAAGGATAAGGGAATTGTTGCAGCCACATTCCTGGCAGTAGCCGACTATCCTCAGTATCCGTTTGCTCCTTAATGATTGAATGTTCAACAAGATCTTGAATAAAAGCAAAGCCATAGTTGAAATACTTCATATCAATTCCTGGTCTACGTCGAGGTCCTGGACGCTGAAGCCTTTTTCAATAAACACATAACAAAACCAATTTACTATATATATTTACAGTAACCAGATTTGTACATTTAACAAAATAAGCGGGCTTATACCTATCCTCCACTTGCTTTGTACTGTCTACTTTATCAGAATCCATTCTAATCTTGTACCGAATGTAAGCTGGCAATGTTTCATTGTTTGCCTGGACATTTGTGAACACAACAACCGCCCACAATCGGTTATTACCCATCAACCGAGTTGCTTCGTGCAATGCAGATTTCTCATTATCCCAAGCTTCAACTTTGTTTCTATCAAAGCACTAAAAAAGCAAGCAATTCCCACTTTTATCAAACAAACAGAATTCTCAAGACAACTAAAACAAATTATATTTATACCTTTAAATATTTTATAGCCATATTCATAACAGAATCTATTTGATCCAATCCACTTTCCCACACCGTGAGAGCATCGTTCATGAAAAACGAATGGATCGTTTCCAATTCCCTTTCCAGTAATGAATTTGTAACACCACTCGATCCCCAAATTGTTGATCCGAGCCACTTATACAACATCGTTGCTATCCATGGGTTCTCTTTCATCACAACTGGATCAGTAATATTCTGAAACAATCAATGTAATCCTCGTTTCAACTTGAACAGTCATTATACTGATCTCTATCTCACTGTGAAATACCTGCCAAAATTTGATAGTTTCTGTGCGATTCAATAGATAATTTCTTAAACCAGGTGAAATGTTTTCAATCCAATTGATTGCAAGATTTAGAACGTCACCAATCCCAGAAAAACTGTCGTTAACCTGTAATAAAAAATATTGCTTAATGTAATGTAGACACATGGCTAGTCAAACATTATTATCTTTTATAAACGTAATTCCTCTAACATTTGCCATAATGCGGTTGGTCACTGGAGTATTTGGAGTGTAAAGAATTTTCCCAACAACAAATGGTTTCAGCTGTTGCCACAGAAATGTAGTTGCTTCATTTTCACTTAAACCATGAAACAGCATACTGCATTCTAGAAGTAACCATATAATGTAATTTATAATGTGCAATTAATTTACATTTGTTTTCAGGAAATACTTAATTACCACGTGAAGTACTGTTGGAATCATCATCAAAGAAATTGACTTTCTTTCGCAGCCGGAATCGCTTCCTGAAATCCTCGATCTTGATGCGTTCATCTTTCTCAAAAATCTGATTATAAAAGTTTGCGTTTCCACACAGGATAGTTGAAAGCATTTCTTTCCAAGATTTTCTGCCTAGAAGCAACGACACCAGTCCAGACATGTCATCTTTGACACTTGAAAACATGACTTGCGAGTTGTTGGCACTTCGCATCTAAATACAGAACAGTAACGAAACTAAAATTAAGCTGATGCCAGAACAATACAAATATTTTAGTTAAAATGTAGATACACACATCCAAGAATATATCTTTGAGCGTCACGTAGACCACAGACCATGATTCCACAGACAATGCATCTTTCAGCTCCTTGTCAGTTAATACTGACATCTTGAAAGTTCAGCACAAAATTATAAGTTGAACATTATGCAGTAATGTGATAGGAAAAGTAAGTTGTAGGAATTGAACTTACCTCTTGTAGGAAGTGAGTGAAATTTAAATTTTCAACGAGGTTTACGGCAAATTTATGGAACCGAGTGTTAAAATCGCCTTCACAAATTTCGGCGATCATTTGAGAAATATGTTTTTTCTGCTCTGCATCAGGTGATAAGATTAACGACACAATTGTTTGGTTACAAATAAAATCTCGCGGTTGGATTTCATCCGGTGACAACCCGATCATCACCTGTTCAATGGAAATACAAGTTAGATGCATGACAGCCTTAATTTGGTGGGTATCTATAATTGCAATTTAGGAAAATGACAATCCAAACTGTGTTCGTGCAAATTAATCTGATTTCCACTGTTGGCATTAAATTATCTATTAAATGTCAGATAATATTTAATTTTGTACACGTATTAAAAAATTCAAGTAGCATTTTCCTAACTCCATATTATTCCCAGCCAAACGGTTTTCACTGAAATTAATACAACCTGCTGCAAACCTGCCAGCGATATACTGAGATTCTCCTCCAATAAATAATAACTTAAGTTTTTGTAAATGTCATTATGCTGAGATTCCAAGAATTTCACTGAGATTATAGCTCCAAAAGGAAGGTGACCTACACCACATAAAAATGACAATTATAAACAATTAATTAATGCACACTGTACCAGTATGTTTATTAAATATGATTACTGTACATGGTGGATCAAGACAACATACACTTCAATTTAGAGTGATCTAGCAACAATCACAGCCACCACATTTCCTTTTAAAAATTACTATTATATATTTTACAACATGGCAAAAACAATTAATTTTACAATTATGTAGCAATTACAAACATAACATTGCATTCAGCATTGCAAATTAAATTTTGAAAGTCAAATTCAGGCCTATGTTCTGCCAGTTGACTAGACAATATATTTACTGCCATTATCTAATCCACCTTGTATACAACAGTTTATTTATTACCAGTCACCCCTCCAGTATCACGTGATTGCAATTTCAATATAAGTGCTTGCAGTGTACCGATGTCATTTTGTACCGCAGTAAAATGCCGCAAATGCCCATGATGTACGCGATCATTAAGCACCGATTCCAGATCATCCGCTAAATTTGTAAACCTGCAAAATAAAATAACATTTATGTTCCAAATACACAATGCGTTTCATGTAACTATAGTGTATTTTATTTTACATTGAGAAATTTTCGGCAGCTGTTGATGACCCCGCATCAGCGCTGACAATTTGCGCGTGACATGTATTATTAAAGGTGCATATAAATGATCTGGCGAATGGCATCAGCCCAGCTGATGGTAGTGCTTTTTCTTCAAAGTGGCCTGAAAATAGATTGCAACTCATTGTTAATTATTATTTTTAATCGAAATGTCAACAACAACAAAAATCAACTTGCATTCATGTATGTAATTTTTCAGTCCACGCGTCCGCACCCATGAAAGTATGAGGAATAGCACCAATGGCCATATGATTTCTATGGCAAGACGGACCTATAAAAAACAACATTGAAACCATTAATATTCTGTACATATGTATATGCATGCAGAGGCATTTACTAGGTACCTAAATCACGAAATTGTAATGAAGCAGTTTTTATGACAACACCATTAAATGAATATTGTATACATGTATGCAGTTTTGTATTCAATTTATTAACAATGATTTTAAGTGGTCTTGCATTTCTCAATCCTGCCATTAAAAGCATTGTTTCGAAATTGGCAAATTAAGGATAATCTAAAACATTACTTTTTGTGCCAAAAAATAATTGACAAAATAAAATTCAATACAGAATAAATATAAGAAAATTGTGTAATCAACATCATACATTAATTTCTCTACAAAATTAAAAAAAAACAATACAATTTCCAATTTCAACATTAATTTGTGCAACAATACATTTTATGCACACGTACATTATAATTAATTAAATCAAACTCAATTACAATTTTTACATACAATAAAATATACCTTTTGCCGTTTTCTGACGCAGTAATTTTTCCAAAGCAACAATTTCAGCTGATTGCAGAACGTCATCACGCGTGACAAAATAAATACAGTTTCTCAAATTGGAAATCAATGTATTTAATTGCCGTATGATAATGGATCAATTTATGTCAACCGTCCAGCTGAAACCTAAAAATCGAAAGTGAAATCCAAGATCAGAATAATGACACCATGTAAAATGAACAGCACGGAGGAAAACCATATCCTCTCCGGCGTTGCACTGGTCATGGATGCGAAAAAAATGCCAAGGTTATCCCCAGTGACGTCATTTTTTGACGTCACACGTACGTTACTCCCCTTTGGCCCATATTCCAAATCCCTCCGTTTGATTACAACGCCTGCGTGAATACAAATATTGCGTGCATATACCTTTTTGTACCGGTTGTCCAGCATCGACTTATCCTTGTGAATCCGTTATGCATGCTGAACGACACAAATAATACCCCAATCGAGTCATATTCGATTTCATCACACACGCCGTTGCTGCGCCGGTGCAATCCAGATGATCCCGGGGCCGAGTAAAACTCCCTCTAGCGGGAGAGTGCGGAAACAACTTTCATTAGTCACGGATCATTAGCTATACGGCAAACAAACACGTGCCAATCCCCAATTTTGAATTAAATAATAACGGAAACTCGTTTTATGTATATTCTTAATTATCGTTTAAAAAATAAAAAGTTGAAGTGTGATCCGCAAAATATCCAACGCATTCGATCTATACTGTCATGAAAAATGACATTTTATTATCAAAACTGCTCTAAACATTTGTAAATTCAAAAATGGATGTATGGGATCGATCAAGCCGTAACCAAGGAGTTATATATGTCATAACCAATCAGCTGGCGGAAAAAGTTTCAATGACGTCACATTTTATCTTCAACGAATCAGCAGTCATTTCATAGCCTGAACTGGCGAACTGGCCAACCAAACCGGAAGAAATCGTCACAACTTGATAATGCACGTACTATTAATAGTGACATTTTTCTGCAGATATCTGCCCTGGAGCTAGTTCATAGCGCCCTACTCACAGCAGATCGTGTATTTCGTTGCATTGCTCAAAAAAATGCTTTGATGTTCGCTAAATAATATAGCAAGAATTTGCGGTCGATATACAGCTGATTTGATCGACAAGGATCGACCTTGGATCGACCAATGGGCGTTTTGCGACGCCTCCTCCAGCAATCATTCAGCAAGCATCTTCTCGTAACAAATGTCATCAGTAGCGGTGTCATCATGTGGTCTGGAGATTTTGTGCAACAATCGGTGGATAAGTTGCGATACAACAAGCAGTACGACGAGAAGAGAGGCGGTAATGCTTTGGATGAGTTCGTCAAACGAGTGCAGTAATACCCCGCCCCTCAAGAAATACACGGAACCGAACGTGTAAAATTGATTGGCTGGTGGTCGCTGTTGAGGCGGAACGGGGAGGGGCGTTTCTGCATTCACAAACCAGTGCTCTTTAAATAAACCGGTTCGGATTCTTTGAAGGGGGTATCCATAAACTATGTAACGTTCATCCTCCCTTAATTCCCCTTTTCAACTATCGAGTAAGTATTATAAAACTACAATCCAGGGGGAAATAAAAAAACTATGCCCCCAATTTAATGGCCTTCTGAACTCCTCGAACTTACGTCAATGTAATTGTATTTGTAGAAATTTGAACTATCATTGGTTACCATGCATGCATTTACCCACCTGGAACCGTGAACTGTTTATATGGGTGTACATATATTATAATAAAATAAAAACGTTCATGGGAATTTATGGGAATTCCAGATTGTGCACAAAACATCAACAATATATAATACAATATTACAATAATATATAAAGTCAAGATTAAACAAGAACCATATTATTCTTTATTAATCAAAAACTATATAATGCATTACTATAAACTTCTCCCCATTGAATTGTATGTAAAGCTGTAAAATATATTTAATGTTAAAAACATATTGTCACAATCTTCTGCATTTTACAGCAAGAATGTTGACCATTGGATTGATGATGGCCCCTTTCGCTCATGGCTGGTATAAATTCTTGGACGGTAAATTGCCAGGCAGATCTCGTTGGACTGTTATCCGAAAAGTGACCGCGGATCAATTAATAGCATCACCTTTGCTCATCATTGGTTTCTTTGTTGGTAAATATTCCATATTTTTCATTTAATTAAAGATAAGGTATACATGCAGTGTACATAATAATTTATGTTCCTGTTTATTTTGTAGGTATTGGGAAAATGGAAGGAAGGACTCTCGAAAGTGCACTATCTGAGCTTCGCCAGAAATTCCCATTCCTCTACTTGGTTGGTATTCATTTAATCACATAATGTGGCTAGTAACAATATAACTAAGAAAATTAATTTGCTTTTCAGGTAGATTGCTTCTTCTGGCCTCCCGTACAAGCAGTCAATTTCTTATTCGTACCTCCTCATCTGAGGGTAATCTACGTGAACATTGCATTACTTGTATGGGATGTCTTCTTATCACACATAAAACATGAGGTGAAATAAAATAAAATGTGTATAATATTGCATCATTAATTTGGGATTCGATGTTAAAGTGAAATACAGAAAAATTACTACTCGACAAAGTACCAAGTAAATTTTATACTTCACGGCCATCAATGAACTAACACTACAAAAATTACTCCATGGATTGACTGTTATGTAATCCACATCACGGCAACATGTTACTATTAGCCAGTGATATGTTTAAACAGTTAACTATAAGAGGTCATTAAAACATGCTATTATTATCAATGTATACAAAACATTCCTATGCTGTAGTTCCATATTTCCACAATAACCTGTCAAATTGACATAAATTTCAGCCAATAGTCTCGTTAATAAAGTACAAGCATTTTTTGTATAAAACCAAACTAACCAGAATGTGTATTTGGAACTTTCAATGTCCCACATGTGCTGAGCAAAAAAATGATGATATTCAAAATAATATGTACCTCCATATTTTTCCTCCTCAAAATTTAAATCAAATACATACATATATGTATCTGTCTCTTTAATCAAACATGCACTTTTCCTCCTAGGATTATTCTCACCAGGGTGAAGTGCAAGCTCAAGTTCGGGAGGAATCTACGCTAGACGCTACCGTACCTTCGCTGTGATCCATTCTCAAGAATTCTGTTCTCTCATTCGCTTATGCAAACTTCACTTTCGTAGCAAAGCACTGAAATCTTTCCTGTTATGTTAAATTAAGACCAAAAAAATGGAATAAAAAATGTCAAAAAATTGTCCACTGTGACCGCGTTTTTGGGGTGTCTTAAAAACAACAACTTGCAGTTTTACTGGATCTGCGGAGCGTTCATTGCTACTATGCACACTAGCTGGTCAACAAATTATCTCCTTGACATGGTTGTACACACTAGCAGAACAGAAACGGAATTGAAACAATCAGAAACGAGAGTAAATTTCTGGCAGGTCAAGAACCGATCAACTCCATTTATAGCTTCTGGTCTTGCCGGTTTCACCTTGTTTTACCCTACAAAATGACCGAGATCTTGTCTTATATGTGGTATTTCAAAGCTAAGAAGTGACACAGACATTCGATGTGAAAATAAACCAAATACACATTTGCCTGGCAATTTGTTGAGCAAAGCTTCTTGCATAATGGAAGAATGACAAGGAATTGTTTACTAAATTACTATCTAATTGGGCATCTCAACATAATGGTTAAACTATGTATTATAAAGTAATTGCCACTGGAGTCTGAGGGCTGTCCTGAGTGGACTCGGCCCACTTGTGCCCCCGTCACGTGACCCGCTTTTTTCGCCACCTGAGCAAGTGGGACGGACTATATAAACCTGGTGTCTCCACTGTGGCCCACCTCATATTCAAAGAGATCCAATTCATAAAACGTTCACAGAAAACTGCAAATACATTTGCCATCAACATGACCTCGTGACTCGAGTACCAAAGTGTTTATTATAAGTGTTCAGCCCCCAAAAAGTTATCTTTGTCCAAAAACTCCAAAAACCGCAGTGTTCATCTTCATTCTTCAAAATGGGTAAGACCAATTTATATACATGTTCGCCATAAAGTTCATATAAGGTTAAGAAAGGATCATTAACATTTTCCCAATATTATTCAAACCTTAACTTTTCAATTTTTTACATTGGCATATATATAGAAAAAAAAGCACTTTTATACATTGTGTTAATTGTTTTTTACAAATTGCAACGTTGTTTCTGTTCAAATTCAATGACTTGCCCTGGATTTCAATGTGAATTTCACATGGGTTGCGTTAATTGGTTGTTCCATGTGTGGCACCACCCACTTAAGGTGTAACATGGGATACAATTTAATTACTATTTTAGTTGAAATATAACTGGTTTATAAAGTCTTTCTCAGTTAAGGGAGCCATACGCCCACTCAATTACTTTAGTGAGAAAGACTTAATTTAGACTTTAGATTTCAAAAACCATTAGATAGTCAACGCCATTGTTAACCATATGGAAAGTTAATATTAAGTATTTTTACTCTAGCTATTATCTTCTTATACATTATATTCACAAAATAAGTTACAATTGTTTTATTTAAAATATTTGTCCAAAATGTAATACTCAGTGACTCTGAATGGATTTCACTATATCCGTTTGTTAATAGTGGCTTAATTATGATTCAAAATAGCTAAAACTGAGAGAAATAGCAATGTGCAACATATACATTAGTCATAAGGAATAGTTGTAAGAGTGTAAAAGTGTGAGATCACGCAGCGACAAGTTAGAAAAGAGTTGTTCGAGATTCCTCACAAAAAGTGGTCTACGAAAACAAACTTGCTTTCCACATCACGTGTCATACCTACATATCTAACAAGTAAAAGTTGCCTGCAGCCATACTGAAAGCTTCTTTTAATTATTAGGTGGGGTGTTTTAAATTGGGGCAAGCAAGGGAGTTGCTTCAAATTTTCTCTCTCTAAAAGTTCCTTTTACAATTAATAGGTAATATAGTAGCATCCCGGAAGAGTATTTGTGCTCTTGTTTTTTTTTTTGTGTGTACACTCCACATCTTAATTTCCATTGCATTTCCTCGTTCGCTTCTAATCTATTTATATTTGGCCGACTCGGTGAACGACTTTGCATTATTTAGTCGAGGTATGAAAAGAAATCTATATAGAAAAGAAATAAAGGGAGCGAACAAACAGAGCCAATTGGCAGAAAAGCGACAAGGTTCCACCTAGGAGGTTCCACCCGAAAACTTGCCTCCACTCCACCTCGCCCACATCTCCAAACCCAAAGTGGACCACTGACCGTGTCGAACTGACACACATAGCACTCTCTAGTAGTAATAGTAGTACCTTGCTATCGACTGAAAATTTCCTTTTCCATTCTTCCTCTGAAGGTATGATGGCCCAAAGGGCGGTTGCACTCCTAGTGTTCTTTTCCACAATCGGTAAGCCACACCCACATTTAATTGCATTCTGTATTCCATTGTTCACCTTTCTCTTGTTTTACTCTGGTTTTACTTGCTTTGACAGCTTGGGTGGCTGTGGTGGGTAATAGTCAAATCATCCCCGCCCACCGGAACTCACTCACCAAGGTACAGTAGAATTTTAGCAAGTGTTCCGGATCATGGGTTCTCCTAAATCCGTTAAGTCATCTACTATACAATAATCGGCATTTTTTCCCCTTAGGTTTCTTCATGCAACAAAAACAGCCCTGGTTATTATGTGGATGAGGACAACCCGTGTCAAGTGGTGAACTATTGTCTTGCGGATGGAACCGTTGTCAGATTACAATGTCCTCCAGGCACTTCCGTAAACCAGGTATGCATGTTTCATCAAATGGGATAAAGGATACATGTGATTCTTGGATCTCATGTAAATTAACGAATGTCAAAATGAACTTGGCCTATTTATTGACTTTTCATCTTGTCACTATAATGCGCAAAAATGGAATGATAAGAAGGTTACAGAAATTTAAGGATTTAAATGTACTAAATGCTCTTGTTCTCAATGTCTAGATTTACGCATCTTGTGACGCAGAAACAGAAGTGAGCGAGTGTCAGCGCCGCATTCGCAAACGTCGCCAAGCTCCGCAAACTTTCAACACCCAATTCGTAACTCTTCTCCCTGCTGGCCCCCCTTCATCCTCCAGAACCTTCCGGCAAAGAAGCCCCCAGTTGATTCCACAACAGTTCATCGGAGAGCCTTTCATGATAATTGCCAGGGAACCTCAACCGAGTTCCCCGCGAAGGACCATAACTCCTCGACCCCGTCCCCAGCAACTAGACAATCGAGCAACATCCGCAACCACCAACACTCTAACTAGGCCTACATCAGGGAGTCAAAACAGAGGAAGACGTCTTATGGACACGCAATTCGTGTCCTTCGATGACCACTTGATTCGGCAAGCAATCAACAATGATAATCAGGCCAATCAAGCTTCTTTCGGTGCTCCTAACCGGTTACGTACAGACACCAATTCGAGGTCTCCTCCTCCCAGACGTCCTTCCCAGCAGCAACAACCTTCCCAGCAACAGGATGAAAATAGAAACCAAAACCAGAATGGGAATCAGCATCAGAGACAGGATCCATTCTTTCCTCCACCGTTCTTCGATACCAACCCTAATTTCCCACCGCGGCCTTTTTTCGCAAACCTACCACGGCCACAGTTCCCCCTCAATCCACCCAATCAGTTCCCCACAAATACAAGGACTCAAGGCAACAATTTCATCCCCAGTCCAAACGACAACGCAATCGTGCATGATGTTCGCTTTCCGGGTCCTCCGCGAGGTCAGACCGCAAGCAGCCAGGGCACCGAACAAGCAAGACGTCCATCCTTTAGGCCATTAAGGCCACGCCCATCAGAGCAAAGTTTCCGTCAACAGCAACAAGATGAAGAAGAACAGGACAGACAGGAACAATTACACTTGCAGCAGCAGGAAGAGGAAAGAATCTTCCGAAGGCCGTTCCAGTCACCCGTATCGCAGAATGACCAGTTCCGTCAACTTCCTCCACCCATCCAGTTACAACCTCCTCAGCAAGACTTCTTCCAGGAACAGTTCCCAGTAGTTCCAAACCCGTTCCCACCAAGAAGATTTAGACCAACGCAGACTGAAGCACCTCCAACAACGACCACAACCACAACAGCTCCAGTTTCACTTGCTCCACAAGAGGAAATTCTAACACAGAATAGATTCCGATTCGGATCTTTGAGACCAACAATAGACACTCAAAGACCCCAAACTCAATCTTCATCATTGCCACCGACGCAATCTCAGCTGCACGTGCAACGTAGACCTTCGCAACAGTTTCAACCGCAACCCCAACAGTTTTCACCTGAAGACCCACTACAATTTAATTTGGAACAACCACAACAGTTCCAACCTGACCCCCAACAATTTAACACAGCACCCCAACCTCAACAGTTTCAGACGGAACGGCCCCAGCCCCAACGATTTGAAACAGAACAGCTCCAGCCTCAGCAGTTTCAAACGGAACAGCCTCAATCCCAGCAGTTTCAAACAGAGCAGCCACCATCCCAACAATTTCAAACAGAAAGACCTCAACAGTTTGCTCCAAGAAGACCTCTAAAGTTTCAACAAGTCCCTGAACAGCTGGAACCAGAGAGCCCAACGTTGCCACCAGAACAGAGTCCTACGACACCAGTTGTTGCTAGCAGAGGCCGAGGACGTTTCCGACCATCGTTCCAGGATGGATTTGATTTGCCTACCACAACTCCCTCAACAACACCCTTTCAAACAAGCAGCCCAGAAAACACCGGCTTAGCACCTGTTACGGATGACTTTGGATTCAAACTTGATTCCACTCCTTTCGTACAACCTACACCACCTTCGTTCCCAACTACTTTCTCTGATGACGTCAGACCTAGAAGACCTTCCACAGATATTACTGCTGGCTTTTCAGATTTTAGTGATGTTCCAGCTACAACTGAGGGTCTATTAACATCAGAGCAGGATTTTGCTGGAAACGGCGAGACCACACCACAAATCTTCGACGTCACTACTCAGGTATAATTAACATTTGTGGTTACAATTTAATGTAACTCTTGAGTTGCTACAGGTTACTGGTCATTTTATTCAGGTTCCATCAACATTTGGAGTTGAGAGTCCAGATTTGGAGACTAAAGAGGAACCAGCCACAACCCAGGAGCTAACAACAGTTACACCAGCACCCTTAGACACAACTTCAACTCTGCGTCCCACAAGGCTCCGTAGACCTCTGGGACCCCGTCCAAGGCCCCGTGTTCGTACCACAACCACCACCGTGGCTCCTGCAAGTGGTGACCAACAAGAAGAGGCCACTACGAGCAGTTCACCCTCTGATGGTCCTAGAAGACGTATCCGTCCATTCGCTAGACGCCGGCGTCCTTTCCATTCCCGCAACGCTACAACGGAATCGGCCGGTATCTCCGTCGAAGAGGTTACCACGGCTCCTGCAGCGGCAGGAGGGGCAACAGTAAGACCAGCGCGCAGAAGACGTCCTCTGAGTGCCTTGATGGCTGCCAGAAGAAGGAAGCCGATCGTTGGTGACAGTGACACAGCGGCTAGCAATCTGCACGCTACGTCACCCGTGACTGAAGAGGAAACTCTGGCCACTGTTACCGAAGAACAGAGTGACATTGAGGTGACTGAAGCAAGTCTAGTGCAAGAAACTGATCAAACCGATGAAGTTTCCACAGCTACTGCAGCAGCAGAAGCAATGGAAACAGAAACAACGACCCAAGATGGCGCTGAATCCAAAGACAAGTCGCGGCTTCGAAATCTTTTCAGCCGCCGTTTTGTGCTCAAGAAAGCGTTGGCTCGTCCTGTGGCCTCTCGTTGATACTCAATCAAAGTTGAACGTGTAACTGTTTAAACCGTGTATGTGCAATGTACCTACAGGGTGTTCCTAATGCTGATTTTATCCCGAAATTTTCAAACATGTGCAAGAATATCTATCAGCTGATAAGTTGACCACATTTTACTGTATGTTTACATTGCATTCATGGTGAAGAGCAATATTCCTGTATATTTCATCCAAGGATAAGAACGATACGACAGTGCACTATAATATACCGGTGCCACAAAATGGTACCCATGTGAATATAGTGAGGGGTAGGTACATTTAAACGTCACATTCTAATAAATTTGATTTTTAATTATACACCTGTTTCCCAGAAAGTGGGAAATTTTGGGTGAAGTCATTACAAGAATACTGTACTGTATTTTGCTTTTGACAGGTGGCACCACACCCATTTCTTTGAGCATCACATTCTAGTTCACATAGAACGAGGTTACAATGTATTAATATACCTTTGAATAACCGCCGCAATTTTTTCTCACAAAATTTTGAGTGATACAACTTGCTTTGTGTATTTGTGCCCCATAAATACTTATAAGAACACTTTACAACAGGTAGTTTACACATTGCATAGGAAAAGATGTTAGCTCCGGAAGTCATATTTTTTTATCCTTGGACAATTGTATATTATACGCACAGTGTATTTTTAACTGGGAATTTGTACATTTTATACACTTCAACTTGTCATCTTCTGATTAGTGCAGAAGAAAGCTAAGTAATTCCAGTTTGTTGGCGAGTGAATTGTATAAATGAGAGCATTTTTTATTGGTGAATTGAATTTTGCTTCGGAGCAGGTTTGCTGTACAAAAGATTTGATGTTGATACCTTGTACCGTAAAATAGTCGACATAGTTGCTATGGTTTAAACGAAACAAAAGGTGTGGAAGACCAAACTGATGATAAAGAGAGTTAGTTTTCAATGGAACAACGTCGGCTTTTGGAACAGCCTCAATGTTTTTGTTTGTTTGTAAAACGTTTTGTTGGCGGAGCAAAATAATAAAGAAACATGGCGTCCTTTATGTTCCGCTAGCTGATCAACATGTTCAAAAAATGGTGGTTATTTTTCGGTTTCGGGTCAACGTGACGACCTCGATTCACAATCCTCCCACGTTCCAGCAAAGCAAGAGCAATTTTTCTCAGGTGAAAGCAAGTATGGCCAAAAATTAGGCCGTCCGCATGCCATTTCCTTTCACCCGACCACTTTGAGTCTTATCATAACTTGCATGAGAGCAACTTTTTGGAAACGAAAAAGAATATTCTGCATGTTGTTTGAATAGCAAAAACATGCAGAATTTGCTCTGAATTGATTGTCATGACCGAAGAAATGTGAAACAACGAAGGTCTCATTGGCTACGTGCTTAAATATTCGACATCAATTAATGCTTTTATATAAAAATTCTTGGACGCCATTAAGACAGTCATTACACTGTGACTACCCCGTTGGACTACCCCTTTAGACCGAGCTCATCCCACCTGTAGAAATAGTTCACAATGTATATCAACAATAAACACACCATATATATAACAATATGTAGGAGTAACTGGCCAGTTTGAAAGCAGTGGATGCGTCTGACTGGCGTAATGGCGGCCAAATACCGTCGTCAAAACACCATCTGGTATTGAAAGTAAGCAACATTTCTTGGCAACTTGTAGAATACAATAGAGTTTAGTCTGCAAAGTGATTTCAGGATTTGAATTAGTATAGGAGGTTACAGTTATTTTCCAACCACCGATTTGGGATGCTTTTGGAGAGATTTGGGGGAGTAACAATAACGCCCACCTTAATCACGCCCATCCAAGGACGTCAAGTGCATTGTTACTTGAGGACAACGTACGAGGTGTGCCTGCAAAGCAATGAGGCTATGCTTATTAAAAATTTGGAAGCGTTTACACAAGGAATGCGATTATTTTCTTTTTAAATAGTGCTTTTAAGAAATTCATCTTTTTTTGTTAAAAAATTAATATAAGAATATTCATATTCATAAATGAATGCAAGGATATATTTTGCCTGCACTTAAATTATTTTAATGGGACAAATAAGACATAAATCAACATAATAAATGATGTGATATTACTCACACATTTTTCACTGCTAAGTCTTTACCTATTTATTGACTTATGAAAAATCACCTCACTTTCCATTTCCACTTACAGTAGTTTAAAGGAGACCTGACACGGTTTTGGAACATACCCTGAAAATTGGCCTACACAAAGTAAAACATTGCATAAATTAA